>CANTUT010000375.1:0-119843 GCA_947687605.1 Reutealis trisperma
TAATATAAATATATTATATATACTTAGACATACATATATATATATATATATATATATGTGTGTGTGTGTGTGTGTGTGTATAAGGAAATAGTGAAATTAGAAAGAAATCAGAATGAAAATAGAATTAGAAATGTCAAACCAAAATTTGGAAAGGAGTAGGAAACCAATCCTAGCTCGTTTTGGAAGGATGCTTAGACTTGGTCAAACTCCTTGTAGAATGCTAAAATCTTTGATTCTCCTTGTATAATCTTGAAAATCTGCTTCTTTCCTTATCCTCTTCACTCTAGGAACTAAATAAGTTCTATAAATTCACCAAAAAGTCAAATTTCAACACCTGTCTATATATATATATATATATATATATATATATATATATATATTATATATATATATAATACTAAGAATGATGATGATTCACATGTTAAATTTACCAAAATAATTTATTAATTTTAAATCCCAATGCCACAATGATTAATTGGAAAAATTGTTGTAATAAAATAAATATTTTCCATCAACTTCACAATATTTTAAATTCGAAAAATTATAGAATTTCATGGTATATACATGCATATCAAAATTAATTTAATATGCTACATACTCATCAATCACATAGCACATAAATTTCCATAAAGCATATACTTAGTCTTGATAGTTCTATGTCAAGCAGATTGTCACGAAAATTCCTAGGGCGGGTGTGGGTTATTACATTCTCCGCTCTTAAAAATATTCATCCTCGAATTTTCAAGTCTAACAGCACAACACACCCTACTTAGGTTCTCTGCCAAGCTTCTGCTGCGCCACTCAAACACAATATCTAACTACTATTAACATATCAAATACAGTAAGGCACATACTCACAATCTATCAAAATCACACTGATTAACAGTCAGCCTAAGCTACACTTATGTAAATCTCTTCTTCAAACAGATCTTAAACCAATCCTTAATAATTTGGTATCCCTTAACCTTGAACAAAAGTAATAGAACCTTTAATTTCACCTTCAATCAAATAAAATCCTAAGCATTTCCTTTCCTTATATCTCTATTATTATTAACATCTATACTAATACCTTCATCACCACTTCCATTCATTATTTATCACATTAGTCACATAAGAATTCAAAATATAATTTCAAATTAATAACTCCAATTGATATTTGATAATTCTCTTTCCATATTAATAATTATTACTTAATCTATTATAGCCTCAATAAATATTTTCGTATTTTATACCTTGCTAACATCACAATTTCTACACTCCTCTCATTTATTAATTTAAAACATATTTTTAAACTTAACAAACATTCCTATACATATCATATCCCAAATGAACTTGCATTCCATTAATTTACAATCCCAAATGAACTTCTCATAACTATTTCAGACTTACTCTTTTTTTGTATAATATATACATCATTACCATGACTTAATTACCTAATGCCTTGTAATTTTTTTTATATCTTTAGCTCCTAATATCATCTCACTTTATGTTTTCCAATTACATCTCACTATACTTCACATTCCTAATCATTTAACTTGTCCATATTAAAATAATAAACCTTCTAATACCATTGTTATTCAATGAAATCTCTATGCAACTCTTATATCTTTCCAACTCTATGTCATTCTAGGTTATCTCAATAAAAATTGTTCCGGTACTAAAGATCACTAGTAAATTTTCCAGTGACCTCAATTGAACATTATTGTATCTAACATCTTAAAACATTTCTCATTCAGATGACTTAAATCCCTTTTAGGCATATTCAAAAATATTAAATTTTCAAAACTGCGTAGCATCATACTTATCCTTTTATCATCGTTACAAATCTGAGAATACTTATCCTTTTATGTCTCATTCTTTTAAAAGAAATTCGTCCTCAAATTTCAATACTTACTCACATGTTCTCGAAAAATTGGGGATGCTTCTGTCGCATCCCTTCCTCGGCTTTCTAAGTATACTCATCCATTCCATGATTATGCTAGTAAACCTTAATCATAGGTATCTCCTTAATACACAAATTTCTCATATCCCTAGTTCAAAATTCTACTTGCTTTTTCTCTAAAGTCAATACAAGCTTTATACTCATGTAGCCAATCCATTCCTAAAATCACATCAAATTCTAGGACATCAAGTTCCAATAACTCCATAGGAAGTTTTTGTCATCAATGTCTACCTTATAATCATTAAACAATACCTTACTTCCATCATTGCTCCCAAAGGAGTCAACACTACTAAGGGTTCATTAATTAATTCCTTATCTCTACCTAGACTCTTAGCAAAACACAAATGAATGTATACTACCAAAATCAATCAAGCATCTTCCACTAAAAAAATTCAAATGGGAATGATACCTCCTTCTTTTAAATCACACTAGATTAATATTCTTCCTTTGACTATACTTAATATCTACATAAGTGATAGAGAAATTTTTAGCTTTCTTATTGTTCCAGTCTATATGGTAGCATCTAAGCCACAAATTCCTTAATATACTTCACTTACTTCCTATCACATACTTATGTATATATAATATAACTGATTTGTTTAATTCTCTTACTGATTATCACTAAATATCATTTCACTTCTTATGGCATCAATCACAATTATCTTTTAATAACTCTATATAATTCATAAATCAAACCATTGTAACACGTAAGCATTCCATACCTCATAATATTATACCCATCAATCATTAGTCTAAATTGGATCAAAACTTAGTCAACTTCTCTTTCTAATCCACTTAACCCCATTATCAAAATATCATACTTGTCATGCATTTTCATGAGTACCCATTATATCATATCACAAGACACATATCACATAGCAAATGTCACATAGCATATAACATGTATCATGTATCATAATCATGTAACATATAACTTATAGCATCATGAATTCTCCTATCATATAGAAGTCAGTCATGTCATAGGCAATAAAAGAAATCAGTGCATACTAAATTGCTAGGCAATCAGTTAACATTATTTGCATCGCAGGAGTCTTCTTTTTCTTAAGGTAGATCATAGGCATGACCTTCTCAAACATCTCTCGCCATATCCTCTTGCATGCCACACGTGGTGCTCTAGGTCACTGTCCTCCAGCAGGGGTAATCTTCTTAGTCATATGAAGAGAAAATCATAAGGTGCACAATAATAACAAGGATTACTAAAACCTACTAGGATTTTGCGAAATATGTTAGCGATAGACTGCAAATGACATGACAGGAAAATTCCTATGCTTCAGGATCATACTTATTTAACCCGATACATAGACAAGTCTAAACTAAACTTTTAAAAACTACAGCTCTGATACCACCTTAACACTGGTCAAATGGCAACAAAGGATAACCTATAGCTCTGATACCACCTTTGTCACATCCCATTTTCAAAAACATGACGGTCCTATAATATGGGGAGACATAAGGTCACACCCATGCCTATAGAACCCACTTATACTTATACAAATACTACCTAGGATCGTACCAAAACCTCTTACATTAACTTAAATAAATCCCCCCCTCCCCCCTCTTTTTTTTCAAAAAACCTTAAGTTGCGGAAGCATAGCTAAAATATACTTTAAACATAATCCATAAGGAAATAATATTTAGAATCTAATTAAAAACTCAAAAGATAACATTTCAAAATGAACATCCAAATGAATATTCTTGGAGCATCTAAGGATAACTCTTCATAACATATTAAACTAATTATCTTGGACAAGGAATTCCCCAAGTGAAGTAGGATGCATGAGCCATTGCCTTGCCTCCTCATGCTACTCACCTAGAATTACACAAAGAAAAAAGGGTGAGATAGATGATCTCAATGAGTAAATAATATGGCACATACGATAATATTTATCCCTTTTTAAAAAGAAAACCCATAGCTCATAACACATTGTTCATGTTTTACAATTCATGAATCAAAGTTTGCAATTTAACAAGGTTTGCAAAAAATCACACTTATTACTTATGAGTGAAGACTCTTTCTCAATTCACTCTTGAGTGAAGACACTGCTCAATTCACTTGAATTTACATAAGTGAGTGAAGACTCTTGCTCAATTCACTAGAGAGTGAAGACAATACTCAATTCACTCGAATTTACATAAGTGAGTGGAGACTCTTGCTCAATTCACTCATGAGTGAAGATACTGCTCAATTCACTCAAATTTACATAAGTGAGTAAAGACTCTTGCTCAATTCACTCGTATTTATGGTAATCACTTAGAACAATAGCACTTGAGAAAGCAATAACATGTATCACAAAAGTAATAGCAGTTTAGCTTATTGAACAAAAGATAAATAACAGTGTGGTTCCAGAAGAAATATAAGTTAGGGCAATAATCATAAAGGTATTATCATTGGATAATCAAAAATGGTTTTGGACCAATTGTCCTTTGGCAACCCAAGCTTATAAAGAAGTCATTAAAATAGAAAAGAACTTGGGTTTCAAGATATCAAAAGTTCACAAAACATGATAGCTTGCACTTGTAACTTGAAATATAATATTTACTCACCTTATGGTTCCTTCACTCCTAGTACACATAGCACGTTTGAACCTCTAAAACTCCTCAAGCTCTAACATAATATTTAATTCAATACTTAGTATTTATTTAATAATGATGATATCCTATCCCATAACTACCCCATGCACATATAACATTCACATACACTTAGAGTTACACATATAAGTGCACTTCATTACTTGCACATAAAATGTTGATTTTAAAAGTCTTGTAAACTTAGCCTTTATAGGCCTAATACATTTCTAAGGTCAACACAATATTCTTATCTTAATATTAATTCACTTTAACAATTATCTTATTACACTTAATACTTTCATATATGTCAACTTAACAAATAACCTTTCAAGTGTCATGCTTATCTCTTATGACCAATTCATTCAATCAATCACTTCTTCAATTCAAGATCATTAATTCATTTTATCATACGACCTACTTCCATATTATCCAATCACATTTACATATTAATCACAACATAAGATTAAAATAACTTAAATTTACCAAATTGCCTCTAGCCTTGTCTAAAGTCATTCCTTCAACCAACATGCAATTTAACCATTTATCATTCATTCATACATGTCAATAATCATTAACATACACCACGTAAAAATTATAGATATTGGCATAAAAATCCCAATAATGGCCGAATACTCTATTAAAGAGAAAATCTGATTTTTCTTACTTTTCACACTTTCCGTCTATTACAGTAATATGTAAAAACATAGTTTGAATCAAGATTTTTCATGTAATCAAAACAAAAATTATTTTAGAACATAAATATGCAGGAATCCGCACATATATAAATCCATATGCATGAAAATTTTTCAACTTTAGGTGTTAGGGTGAAACCATAAACCTTTCTTGTTTTTGGTCATTATAGTAATATATAAATAGATGTTTTAAACTATTATTTTTCATTCAATCACAACAAATATTAGTCATGAACATTAATATGTACAAATCAACAGCCATTGACATGTCTTATGCATGAAAATTCTAAGTTTAGGGTTTTAGAGTGAAAATCATAAGTTTTCTAGCTTTCCGTGCTTTCTGTTCATCACAAAAATATGTAAATACCTAATTTAAATCATTATTTTTCATCCAAACAAAACAAATATCATATTAGAATTCCATCGTACACAAATTGGCAGCAACATACTTATATAATCATAGAATTTTCCAACTTTCAAGTTCTAGGATGAAAACCTTGAATTTCCTTATTTTCTAAAACTTTTCAGTCATTACAATAATATGTAGAAATATGATTTAATCCAATATTTTTCATCTAAACACATTAAAAATCAGTTTAGAATTTAATGATAAAAAATTGCCCCCCTTTTATTTAGTTTATGCATGAAAATTTCAATTTTTAGTTTCAGGATTCACCTTGGAGAAATCGCATAGGAAAGTCGGTGTCTTCGGTAGAGAAATTAATTTCTCTATCAAAAATTCATCCAAACTGATTTTAATATGTAGAAATTAGTAAATACTTAATTCAAAATAATTTTCTCATAATTTATTTCATAGAAATCAAATAAGAAATTGAAAGGAAAGAAAAACTTACCAATACAGTCAAGAAATCGCAAAGAGTGAAGGTGTTTTTGAGAATTTCGGTTGAGAGAATTATTTTGAGAGAATTTTTCTGTCAAAATACTGAAAAACAGGAAATCAAGGGCTGGCTGAAATTCTCATTATATATGTGGGGTTTTGAGCAATTTCCAATATTATCCTTAATGAGCTAGGTTATGAGTGTTTTAGTGTAGTGGGCTTTTGGGTATTTGGGCTTTTTATTTAATTTTGAGGCTGATTATAGGTAATTAAAAATAAAATATTTTTCTTATTATTTCCATTAAAATTCACTCTAAAATATTTATTTAAAAAATATTTTAAAAATACTCATAAAATTATTTTATGCTTAAAAATCGCCTTTTTGCATGAAAATTTATTTTATGTAAATTAAATTATTTTATGTTGATGCACTTCATATAAATCATCTATTTTACAATAATAACTCATATTATGTATATTAAAATTGATTTAATATACCACATACTCATCAATCATAGAGCACATAAATTTTCATAAAAGCACATACTTAGTCTTGATAGTTCTTGTGAGACCTCACCCGAGCACTGGTCCGATCTGCTAAAGGGAATCGAAATGCTCATTTGGGAAAGAACTCACGAGGAAGCCCTCGGGCTTATACTCACGAGGAAGCCCTCGGGCTTATCTTTGATAGATTTGAAAATTTTTTCTTAGAGTCGCCACCTTAATTTATTTTTATTTGGGAAAATATAAGAAAAAACCCATTTGACTCCAATTATAACCCAAAAGAAAAAGGATCACTAGCCTTAAAACCAAAGAGGATTCGGGGACTAGGTTTTCAGTTTAATTTAACAAAATAAGTTTGGTCAAGTAATATGAAAGTGACTTAAAATATATTTCATGAATAAACTAAAATGCATGAATAATTTATAATATGCATGGTCATTAATTCCACATATCCAATAATAAATACAAGTAATAGTCCAAAAGAAAGTTAACATTAGAAATAAAATTCCAAACATAGGGGATACCTCCTCTAGCCCTTATGGGTTCTAGGGAAGTCACATATTCTCCAAACTAAGCCTAATAACAAAGTAGAAGAAAACAAAATAATAGTAAGTGAAGAAGGTGATAGGGGGAAAAGTTGATTAGTTTTAATTGGATTCGATGCTTGAACCAAGCATACCTACATATCCCTTTGAATGGAAATCAGAACCCACGCAGTTCTCCCTTCTTGCAAAGGGGTTAATTTGGCCTAGCCACTTTATCATATTTTGATTGATTGATTAAAAAAGAGTTGAGTTAATTAATTAATTTGATTGATTACCGAGTTGATTAGCTAGCAATCTAGATAAATCAATTTAATTAACTAACTAAAAGATATAAGGAAATTAAGGAAAAAGAAGCTTACCTTGGATGGCGAGCAGCAGCTAGCTTTAGACAGCAGGCAACGGCTAGCTTCGAATGGAGGGCAGCGGCTAGCCTTGGATGGCAAGCGGCAACTGGCTTTGGATGGCAGGCAGCAGCTAGCCTCAGTGGGCGGCGACTAGCCTCGAATGGCGAACATGAGCATTGGGCAAGAGACTTGCCTCAAACAAGTGAGCGGAAAGCCTTAAACTAGTTAGGTAGGAATCAAGAAGAAATCCCCCAACTCGCTTTGCGAAGTAAGGAGCAAATGCAAAGCATTTTGCTTGAAGTTATTGCTTTTTAAACTCTAGAAGTTGGTGTTCTAAAGTGTGGGGAGGCCCTATATATATAAGAGGAGGTTTGAAGCATAGAAAACACAAATTTCCAATGTGGGATTGCAAAAAATCAGATTTTTGTCAGAGTTGCTACAAAGGGCTTTGTGGCACTATAGAGCTCTTTGCAGTAGTGCCATAAAGCCCTTTGCAGTTTTGCAGAGGGCTTTACAGCAGTGCCGCAGAGCTCTGCGGCAACAGACCCCGCTTTCTCCTGTTTCACCCGTTTTTGCCCGTTCTTGCTTGTTTCTCATCCGTTTTTCACAATTCTAGTTACATTGTACTTGTTACTCAATCCCAAATGATCTAAAAGGGTTTAAATGCCAAAAAGAAATATTTTAATTTTTTCCATTTTGAGAGTTTTCGGCTTCTGAAGGTTTGTTTATCAAGCCCAAGTACTTTCGAGATTCAAATGCATACTGGAAGGTGCAAAATTAAGGGTTCACAGCTGCCCCCTCATCAGAATTGTCTTTGTCTGAAAGGCAATTCTAATGATAGTGAGCTTGAGGATGAAGAGGATACCTCCGGTATATTTGGGAGCAGCAGGAAGTTCTGATGAGTGTGAACTTTAGAATGAATAGGATGCCCCTGATATATTTAGGAGCGGTAAGAAGTTCTGATAAGTGTGAACTTTAGAATGAAGATGATGCCCCCATTATATTTGGAAGCGGCAGGAAATTCTGATAAGTGTGAAATGAAAAGGATACCCCCAGTATATTTGAAAGTGGAAGGAAGTTTTGATAAGTGTGAAATGAAGAGGATGCCCTCGGTATAATTGGAAGCTGCAAAAATTCTGATAAGTGTGAAATGAAAAGGATACTCTTGGTATATTTTGGAGCAGCAGGAAGTTCTAATAAGTGTGAACTTTAAAATAAAGAGGATACTCCTGGTATATTTGGGAGCGGTAAGAAGTTCTGATAAGCATGAACTTTGAAATGAAGAGGAGACTCTCGGTATATTTAGGAGCGTTAGAAAGAAAACAGCAGTTCCTATCTGATAGGAATGAAAAGTGATGATCCTATCTGGTAGGATCAAGAAGAGATGAATATCCTATATGGTAGGAATGGTAAAGATAACTGTCCTACCTGGTAGGAACAGTAATGGTCCTTTCTAGTAGGAATGAAAGTGATGATCCTGTCTAGTAGGACCAAGCAGAGATGACTATCATGTCTAGTAGAAATGGTAAAGATAACTATCCTATCTAGTAGAAACAGTAGTGGTCCTTTCTGGTAGGAATGAAAGTGATGATCCTGTCTGGTAGGATCAAGAAGAGATGACCATCCTATATGGTAGGAATGGTAAAGATACCTGTCCTATCTGGTAGGAATAGTTGTCACATCCCAACCTTAGAGATATGACGGTCCTAGAATATGGGGAGACATAAGGTCACCCACGCCCATAGAACCCACTTACATATAAACAAATCATGCCTAGGATCTTATCAAACCTCTTACGATAACTCATTCAAAACATTTAGATGAATACTTTAAATTGCGAAAGTCTAAAATAAATCCTTTCATATAAAATCCATGAGGAAAATAATATATATCAATAAGTATCAATCAACATTCCCGAAGCATCTAATGACAAGACTTCATAAAATAGTATTATTGATAGCTTGGACAAGGAATTCCCCGAGCGAAGTAGAATGCTTGAGCCATCACCTTGCCTCCTCACATTTGCTCACCTGGAACCACATAAGAAAAAAAGGTGAGATAGATGATCTCAATGAGTAAACAATAGTGATTGTACAATAACACATATCCCTTAAAAAGGGCTCATAGCTCATAACTTATAGCTCATGATTCATAGTTTGCAATTTAGAAAGGTTTGCAGAAATCACACTGATAACACTTAGAGTGAAGGCTACTGCCATAATCACTCGAACACATAGAGTGAAGGCTATTACCATAATCACTCAAACACATAGCCGATAATTACTCACATCGGTACGAGAAGCACATAGTCGATGATTACTCGCATCGGTACGAGAGAAGCACATAGCCGATGATTACTCGCATCGGTACAAGAAGCACATAGCCAATGATTACTCGCATTGGTACGAGGAACACATAGCCGATGATCACTCGCATCGATACGCGAAGCACATAGCCGATGATTACTCGCATTGGTACGAGAATTTCTGCATAAAAGGTAAAAGGTACCATAGCTAGAGCTAATGGTAATCACAATTAACAATATCCTAAAAGGCAACAATAACATGTATCTCAATAACAATAGTGGTTTAACTTTTAAACAAAAGATACAATGATAGTGTAGTTCCAGAAAGAATATACGTTGGGGTAATAATCATAAAGGTATTATCACTGGATAGTCAAAAATGGTTTCGGACCAAATATCCTTTAGCAACCCAAACTTAACAAGAAATCACATAGTCAATTAAAAAATGGAAGTGAACTTGGGTTTCAAGAATGTCAAAGGTACACATATCATAATAGATTGCACTTGTAATTTGAAACATAATGTTTACTCACCTTGGGGTTCCTTTGCTCCTAGTATACGTAGTCCCTTTGCACTTCTAAAGCTCCTCAAACTCTAACATAATATTTGATTTAATACTTAGTATTTATTTACTCAGGATGCTCTTATCCCATAATTACCCCATGCACATATAGCATACACATATACTTAGAGTCCACACATAGGTGTACTCATCACTTACACATAATACATTGACTTTAAAAGTCTTGCACACTTAGGCCTTATAAGCTCTCATGATATCACATTATAATCACATTAATACCTTTCTAAGGTCATCACAATATTATTACCTCAATATCATTTCACTTTAACAATCACCTTAATACACTTTACACTTCCATACATGTCAACTTAACCATTAACCTTTCAAGTATCATGCTTAATTCTTATGATCCTTTTTATTTAATTTTCACTTCATCAACTCAAAACCATGTATTTATTATCACGTCATCATAACATTTAGTTCCATATTTCCCAATCATATTTGTATTCTAATCACAATACAAGGTTAAGATACCTTAAGTATACCTTAAGTATACCATAATGCATTTAAGCTTATCTAGGATTATACCTTCAACTAACATGCCATTTTATCATTTCTTATGCATACATACATGTCAATAATCATCAAAACACATCACATAAAAATTATAAACATTGGGACAAAAATATTGATGTAGGCTGAATGTATCACCAAAGGAAAAATTAAATTTTCTTTCTTTTCGCACTTTCCATCTATTTCAGAAATATATAAAAACATGGTTTGAACCAAGATTTTTCATGTAAATACAACAAAAAATCATTTTAGAATTTTAATTCATATGAATTGGCCACACATAGTATCTCTCACATATGAAAATTCAACTTTTTGGGTTATAGGGTACAAAACCATGAGTTTTCTTGTTTTCGGTATTTTTTGGTCATTTCAGAAATATGTAAACAGGTTGTTTCAACCATTATTTTTCATTTAGTCATAGCAAATATCATTATAGAACACATCCATACATGATTCGGTAGCCATAGATAGTATTTATATAAAAAAAATTTCCAGTTTTAAGGCTTAGGTGAAAAATTATGAGTTTTCGCGCTTTCCGTGCTTTTCGTTCATTACAGCAATATACAGACACATTATTCAAATCATTATTTTTCATCTAAACAAAAAAAAATATCATATTAGAATGCTTTCTCACACAAATCAGCAGCCACATATTAATTTAGTAATAGAATTTTCTAACTTCTAAGTTCTAGCACAAAAACCTTGAATTTTTTTATTTTCTGAAACTTTTCGGTCATCGCAGAAATATGCAGAAATATAATTCAATCCATTATTTTCCATTGAAACACATCAAAAATCAGTTTAGAAATCATTCATGTAGGAATCGGCCCCCTTGATATGGTCTATGCATAAAAATTTCAATTTTGAGTTATAGGATTCACCTTTGGAGAAATCGCGTAGAGAGGTTGGTGCTTTCGGTAGAAAAATTGATTTTTCTCTCAAGAAATAACCTATCCCGAATTTTATCAGTAAATATTCAGTTTAAAATAATTTTCCCAAGATTAGTTTCATAAAAATCAAATAGCAAATTGAAAGGAAAAGAAAAACTTACAAAACGGTCGCGAAATCGCAAGTTTGAAGGATTTTTTTATGAATTTTGGTAGAGAGAAATATTTTGAGAGAATTTTTCTATCAAGATATAGAACAATAGAGTGATGGCTGCTGGAATGAGAGTGCTGGCCGAAATTTTCATTATATATTAGGGTTTGGGGTGCAATTTCCAAGTTTGCCCTTAATGAGCTAGGTTAGGAGTGTTTTAGTGTAGTAAGCTTTTGGGTATTTAGGCTTTTTATTTAATTTAGGGGCTGATTATAGGTAATTAAAAATAAAATATTTTTCTTATTATTTTCATTAAAATTTCCCCAAAATATTTATTTAAAAATATTTTAAAAATACTCATAAAATTATTTTATGCTTAAAAATCGCCTTTTTACATGAAAATTCATTTTATGAAAAATAAATTATTTCATGCTAATGCATTTTATTCAAATCATTTATTTCACAATAATAATTCATATTAGGCATATTAAAATTAATAACATGTCCCAAACTCATCAATCACGTCACACATGAATTTTCATATAGTCACATAATTTGTCACAATAGGCCTAAATTCAAATAATTTGTCACTAAAACTCCTAGGGTAGATGTGGGTGGTAGGAATGAAAAGTGATGATCCTGTTCAACACAAAAATGCTAGATGATTATGCAATGATCTGATACTTTGAACCTGTGAAGGGTCAGCCTGATATAAAAGTGCTGATCTTTGAGAGAAAAATGCCCCCATTTCAGAAAAGTGAATATTTGGAAAGGATGTGCTCCCAATTTAGAATAATAGAGGAAAGTGGTTTGGTCATTTAGTTTTTTGGTTGATTGCCTAGTTTTGAGGTGAAATGGACATGCTAGGTATGAGATTGGTTGGTTAATGGCTATTAGTTTGGCTTAGGAAGAAGTATGGTGTGGTATTGGAAAAGATCAGGCTATTTAGTTAGATAGGCCTGATTTTGGTTTGAGGCTGAATTGGAGAGTTGGATCAGGAAGGTCAGGTTTTTTATTAGATTTGAAGGTTTGGGGAAGGTCAACTTATAGGGCTTGTCCTTGGAGAAGTTCATGTGGAAGGCTTAGTCAGGTTTGGTACTTTGGCATGGTCAGGTTATAACCTTTAGGGGTTTCATTTGGAAGGCTCGGTCAAGTTCTGCTCTGGGCTCGGTTAGGTCTGGTTTAAAGGAAAGATTAGGTTAGGAAATTAGTTAGGCTTGGTCAAACTTGGCCTTGGAGGAGATGAAGGCTCTTTGTGAATGAGCTTCATGGTGAAAACTAGGCTTAGGCTTCATGGTGAGGCTTTTTGGTTTCGGGTTTCAAGGTGACGGCTTTTTGGTTTGGGTTTCATGGTGAAGGCTTTTGGGCTTGGGCTTCATGGTGAGGGCTTTTTTTTTTTCATAAGGGTGCTTTGGATGGTCGGCTTTAGCTTAGGTATGGTGGTAAGGGTTTTGGTCGCAGGCTCATGGATGAGGGTTTGCCCTTTTGTCATGGTTATATCAGATTTTCGATGCCCATCGGATGGTTGGTAGGCTTTGACTCGGTTGTAATTTGCCAAAGAGGCTTGGTCTTTTCAAGGATGATAAAATTTTTCCAATGAGACATGGAATGACTTGAGTGGTTCAAGCTACCCTTCTTAAGTTTTACAAGACATGACTTGATTTTGGTCGTGCTAGAGAAAGCTGGCCTTAAGGATGATGAGTCTTGAAAGACTTAGGATCTTTGGTTTTACCCATGGGCTTGGCCCTTAGAAAATGATGAGACTTTAGCATACGAGGCTTGAGCTTAAAAGGATGGGATAGTAGATTTTAAAGTTGGGGAATGGTTCAAAAGGAGGGTTGGAAATTTTGAAAGGATCAGGGAGATTGTATGATTTTTCTATATGTAGCATGATTCACAGAAAAGAAACAAGCCAAGCTAATCTTATCATTTGAGATTTAGGGTACCACATAAATGGCAAACTAGATGAAAGGAAGTGCCTTAAGTAGCGCTGATGGACTTGATGAGAAGAGCCAACTTGGGGATCATGCTCCCAATAAGAGATAGGAACATGATAGACTAACAATGTGAGAGATTATGCCTAAGCTCTTTGAGCTAAGCGACGAGACGGATTAACAAAAGATGATGACAACCTAAAAAGACATGCTCCCAATGTGAGATAAGGGCATAGAAGATAATATCACTTTAAAGGATGAGCCTCTAGTAAGGAAGGATGACTTTGGAGACATGAGACGAGACGAAAAGATGATTTGATATGAGGGAAAATGACTAGGATGAGCTTTATTTTTCTCTCTTTTTTTTTTTTTTCTAAGCTACCCTTTTCGGGTTTTTCACTTAACGAGTTTGGATTAATGAAATTTGGGAGAAAATATTTCACCATGATTTATTACTTTTCTTCACTTTGAGGGGCTTTAACATTTGAATTTTGGATTTAAAGGACTCGTTGCCCCTTGTTGAGGTGTATCATTTGATTTTGTGTTTCAATTATTTGATGAGAGGTCCATTTCTGGACCTTTTTTAGTTAGGAACTGGAAAAGTAATTGTTGATAGCACCTCAATTGTGGTGGACTTGTTCATCTCTCTCTCTCTCTCTCTTTTTATTATATTTTTTCTTTTTCTTTTTCTTTTTTCTAAAGCTCATCCATGTTTGAAAATAAGAAAAGACAAGTGCACGAATAAATGTTGATGTTTTATTGCAATGAAAAATTTTATTACAAGATAACAAAAAGGAATCAACATGATTGACGAAAAATAAAAGAAAATAAGACGACAAACTCATACTCGAATTTAGACTTAGACTTTGGGATTTGGACTCAGACTCAAACTCAGACTTGGAGATTTAGCCTTAGACTTGGAATTCAATCTCAGATAGGTCATATTAGCCAAACTTGATCTCTTTTATGTCATACCACTTGGGGCTGAGGTAAGGTGAGGTTGAATTAGGTTCAGGTTTTTCATCACTGTTCAGCTCTTACTCTGTTGGCTTATTTACCATTTGAGCAGTTTTAGCCCTTCATCTTGTAAGTAACATGATTTTTCAATTGTTTTTTATTATTATTTATTGTTATTTAAAAAAATTCTATTTAATAAAGAAAGTAAATATATGATTATATTTTATGTATTCATACTTAAAATTTAATTTAATTTAATTATTATTATGATTATTAATATTAAGGTTGATAAAAAAAAGAGAGAGAGAGGAAATGATTATTTTATCAAATTAATTATAAATTGAAACTTCATATTTTATTATTATCTATACTATATATAAATGTACAGTAGGGGGAGAAAAAGCAAATTTACTTACATGCCACTTGCTGAGTTCTTTTTAATTATATATTTATGATGGGCAATATGATTATTTATTAATTAAATAATATAATTATATAATTATATTCAATTTATATAATAAATGATGAATTCAATTAGAATAACAAAATAATAAAATAATGATTATTTAATATATAATTAATTATATTTAATATCTAATTATAATTAATTTAAATAAGGAAATGTGAATTCAATTACAATAAAGAAAGAATAATGAGCAAAATCATTTTTTTCAAATATTTAGAAGTTAGAGAATTTTTTTTGACTTTGATTATTCGAATATTAATAAGTTAGAGAAATTATAATTTCACTTTCAATTTATAAATTATTACTTTATCCCATTATAAATTTTAAAATTAGTTATTTTAACTATTAGTAATAATTTGCAAATTATAAAAATTATTTTTTGTTCTATAAGAATACGCAACAGAAAAATAAGATGCATTAATTGAAAGTTCATTTAATAACAATGAGCAAAATCTTATTATTTTATTATTAAATATCAAAATTTCTATTTATAATAGTATATTTTTTAAAAAAAAATTAATTTGTTTGTGATTTTATAAACATTTAAATTTACTTACTATTTTCATTACGGAAGAGATTAATTAATCATTCTTAAAAATTAATTAAATATGAAATCAAAATTACAAAATTTTTAATTTAGTGATTATTATTCTTAACATCAAATTTAAAATATTCATAAGTATTTATGTGATATAATAATTAAGTATATTTTTTTAGGCTTATGACATGATAAGTTATCAAATGATAAATCAATTATATATAATTAATATTGAATTAATATTGATATTAAATTTATAAAAGCACGTTAGAAAGATTGTTATTGATTTTATGGAGAAATAGAAATTAAGTTATAATATGTCAAAAAATGAAAGTTTATCAAAATTAATAAAAACATACAACCTACATTAAAATTATAAGAAAATAATAAATGTACCAAATATTAACATGAAAATCAACCTAGAATTAATAAATAGTCAACATAACAATAACAAAATAAATTAGAAAATTATAATAAAAAGTATTTATCAATTTATTTACTTTTTTTCTCTAATATATTGTTGAATATAAAAATATCGTTTAAAATTGTAAAAAATAATTTATTTAGATATGTGTTAGTCTTCTTTTAATATTATGTATGTATTGTCTTCTAAAATACATTTATATATTTATATAGAATCTATAATTATTTCGTATCATCATTCTAATTATATTAAACATACAATATTATACAACTTATATAATACTCTCTCCGTTCTATAATATTTATTATTTTAGAGAAATTTTTTTGTTCCAATTTATATGTCGTTTTAAAATTTCAAAAAGGTATTTATTATTTTTTTTAATTTTACCCTTCATTTATTCTCCACTAAAGATTTTGCATTAATTATTTTTATTTCTCTACATCAAAATCAATAAAAAATATTTTAATCTTTTTATCTTAGAATTATGACAATTTAATAATTTTGTTAATCCTTATGTCGAAATCTTAAACGATAAATATTATGAAACGGAGGGAGTGTTTATTGTGTATAATTATATTTTTATTAAATTTTTATATTTTTTATATGAAAATTTAATTTAAATTGAATTTAACAATTAAAGTGAATTTAATAATCAAGTTATATAAATAATGCTCTATGATAATCTTAAAAATCGACTAATAAGATTTCGGCCTTATAGTATTTATTTGATAAGTTTTATATCATTTTATACTTAAATAATAAAATACCGATCATTAAAATTTTAATAAAAAAATAAAAATTTAAAATAAATATCTATATTTTTAACGAATTTTAATAAGTCATAATAAATATTAACGTGCCAAGCACGTTATAAAAATCATATAGATATTATAAGTTAATAACCAGCTGATTGGTCAACAAGGGAGTGGACCAATCAGCTAGATTAACTCCGGCTTTGGGAAACAAAAATGAGAGAGAGAGAGAGCTGCCAGCCAACCCTTCGCCACCTGGGGATGTCCAGCAAACACGCATCCCACCATCAGAAGGCCACGACATTGGTGAGTTCATGGGCAGCAACGGAAAAGTAAACGGTCACCAGAGCTACTCCCATGTACCGCCTAAATTCGTCACCGATGAGGGAGCTTCAGGGGGAGTTTTCGGCCGATTCTGGCATCCATTCCTAATGATTCAGGTACTGTTGCACTCCTCCTTTCCTCAGCTTTATGTTAGTACCCTTTTGGCCCCAAATCGTTAACCGGATTGGCAGATTGAAAATCACCATTTTCAATTCTTCTAGACCTTTTTCCTGCGAGTCTATAACAAGGATAAGGGGACCTGATTTTTGGTTCCTCCCCTCCGGGATGAAACTACTAGTGTACTTTCGCCACCAACCACTACTGGCGGCGGCAGTCCGGCGAACATTATTTTTTCAATGAATTGTAACTCTGTTTTTAAGTTCTATATTGAAATTAGCTGTTAATATGAGAATGGAATGGCTAATGATTAATGGATGAGAATAATAAATTGTTAATAGGGATTTTATATATTTAATGAATAATTATCATGTATATATATAATTGCACCTATCTTCAATTCAATAATTTAATTAAGAAAAATTGATTAGTTTATGAATTTCTATAATCTGGCTTATGTATAAATTACTATTGCGAATTTTATAATTTATAAAAAAAATCGAGGTTAATTAGTTGGTAATGGGAATTTTACATACTTAATGAATAATTGGATTGCACATATGTAAATGCATATTTATTTCAGTAAGTTAATTATGAAAATTAACTAAACCATGAATTTAAATTTATGAATTTAAGATGTAAAATTAGAATACGAATCTGATTGCAATTTAGTTAGTGTTTTAATGTTAAATGGACAAATTATAATTGATACAAATTTCTATGAATTTAACTTATAAAATAGTTAAGGAGTTTACCATTGAAATTATTTGATAAATTCTATTAGAATGAATTTAATTTCATAAAATTATTCTATAAATTATGGTACAAAACTATTTTATGGGATTACCTTATTTAATAATTGATTAATTATATGTATATAGGCAAGATTTTATATATGGATTTTATCAATGTTACTATTATCATTATTATTTTCATAATAATTACTCTATAATGTATAGCATATTAAATTTCTAAGTCAAAGGTAACATAAAATAATTATATAATTATTTAAATCAATAGCCCTTAACATTATGATGACATGTCTTTTTTAAGGAGGAAGGGATGATTATGATTGTAGGCCCCGGATGGGCAATTGAGTTTGAGTTATTATTGTTAGTGATACTGTTTTCTTTCGGGCGGTAAAATTCTAGTTTTAGGGGAGGTTCTGTCGAAATTTCGACAGAATCCTTAAGATATCTGAGCATACAAAAAGGCAAGGTTGGTATGTTATTATTCTAATACACCTCATATATTGTTCAATGTGACAATTCAAGTGTCTTCTAGCTACCAAATGTCGTGTTCTGAGGAAGCGAAATAGCTACGTCAAATAAGTGAGTTGATATATTTTAATTTCGCCCTGCATTGAAGCATTTTCATTAATAGCACTAGAACTAGAAGCATGATGCTTGTATATGTTATATATATGTTATTGTACTCTATGTTTGAGATGGAAATGGGATGAAGTAAATCAAACTTGTACTAACATAGGTAATACGAATAATAATATGATGTTGTGATTATGATAATGTTAATAATGTTGGTCTGGTTTGAGCTAGTCTCATTGTGGCCATATGTTTTGGATAAAGAGAAACTGGCCTGGTTTGAGCTGGTATCACTGTGGCTCCATATGTTTGGAATTTAAGAGAGCCAATAGAGGGGGTCGGCTTCCCATTTATGACAGATTACATGAGGGTTGGATTTACAAACTGTTTCCATCATGTATGTTCTATATATGAATGATGATTATATATTGGTGTGATATTCATATAGATTCCAGTACTCATGCATGCTAAATTAAGTTATATCATCTCATTGAGTAGGACACTCACCTCTGTCCAATATTTTTCTCTAGATTTGAGTTAGCATTAAAACCAGTTGGAGTCAGCTTTACCTTTGGAAATTGCACTGCATTCCTTTCCTTTCAGTTGCTTATTTATTCTATATGATGTAACTTAAAGTACCGACTCTAGAACTCCGTTGTAATTAAATAAATAATCTATTGTATAATTTTATTGAGTTTAGAGTATAATTAAGTCTTTGTATTATGGTGTGTGAATGTTATCATAAATTCAATGTTTAGCCTCTAGTCAGACTTACTATGGATTTCGGAAGCTTACGCTATTCCATTCCCTAGTGCCAGTCACGTGGCGTTACATTTGGGTCATGACACATTGAGGACGAGACAAGAATTGCAACATTTCTTATTTTTGGTCTTGTGGCAGCGAATTTAATTGGTTTGCCGGCTAGCAATTTTGTACAAGGATATAAAGATAAGTATTCAATGCCTCCATTGATGACTAGAATGTTTGGAATGCAAAAAGTTTTTGAAGCTATGCTTAATACTCAAGTCGAGGATCCTTATGATTTATCTTTTAAAGTTGTTCAGATTTTTAAAGAAGGGGATCCTTTGCATTTGGCTACCCCATCCTTTTTTGAAACTCGTGCCATAACCTCCACGCTTCTTTGACAACCATTAACAATGAGCAGAAAAAAGAATGTGAGAAGAGTTCTTGATTTCTCTAGCTTGGAGAAAGACCATTTAGCAAAATGTTCAGTCAGTCGCACACAATTGAAATTATTGCTTCAAGCAATGAGTTGCAAGCAGACCCTTTTCCAGACAAATCGCCGCTCAATAAATTTTGCACCAGGTAAAAATTTATATTTTACACAAATTTATGAGTTATTTTGCAATATAATTTTTTTCTAACTATTTGTACATTTAAATGTCATTACTGTAGGCTTGGTTCGTCATCATATTCATCAAAATAGGATCTTCAACAGTTGTGAGGAGCTGCAATGGTCTGGGATTCAAGAGCTTCAACTGCTTCAATTTAGCACTTTTGGGAAAACAAGATTGGCGGCTTATATCCAATCCAAATTGTTTGTGGGCAAGGATGGTTAAAAGGTATATATTTCCCAAACTCAAATTTTTGGGAAGCAAAGAAGGGTCATAAATCATCGTGGAGTTGGAGCAGTTAACTTGAAGTTCGAGATTTCATAAAAGAGGAAGCTCGAATTCAAATTGGAAATGGCAAACAAACTCTATTTTGGACCGATCCATCAGTCCCAAACCTGAAGCAATTCAAGATTCTTACTCCTCAACCACGAGATAACTACTTGTTCAGAGTTGCAAATTGGTGTCTTAATAATGGAGAATGGGATTCTTTTAAACTTCACCAATGGCTGTTACCAAGAGAAGTTCAAGTCATATTAAGAGCTCTTATTGGAGACTTAAATCCATAAGATACTTGGGTCCGGAACACTCACAAACAAGGAAAATATGTAGTAAAGCATGTCTATCAAATGTTGAAAGCGAAAGAGAAGGAAGCTTGCAGAAATGAACCATCCTCTTCACGTGTTCTTCCTAGATCCCACTGGAATAATTTATGGAGTATAATTATCCCAACGAAAATTTCCATCTTCCTATGGAGAGCATGTAAAGATGCCCTTCCATCTAAGGAACAACTGAAATTTCAGAAAATAGTGGATAATCCTATTTGTGATCTTTGCAATGCTGAAATTGAATCTATTGAACATATTTTGTTAATCTGTCAACATGCCAGAGCTTCCTGGTTTGGAAGCAATCTGGGAATTCATCTTACTACTCAGTTTGTGTCATCTTTTTCAGTTTGGTGGGGTAATATCATGGGAGCTATGAAGTCAGCAAATATTGCTTTAGTGAGCCAAGCGGCTTTCCTTTGTTGGCAAATTTAAAAGCAAAGGAACTTGTGGTGCTTCTAAAGAAAGTTACCAGATCCTCAAAAGACCATTCAGATCGCGGCAATGCAATGCTTCAATTTTTGGAGAGCCAGAAATCTGAATTCCAAGTTGGTAAATCCTCATACTGACATATATAGCAAGTGGAGTCCTCTCCCATTTAAAAGATACAAGGTGAATTTTGATGCTTCCTTTAATCAATAAACAAGAGCAACTGCTCTAGCTATCATCTGCAGAAATAGTTTTTGGTTAGATGATAGATGTGGAAATTGTGAAAAGACTATCCTTGTCACCTCTTGCAGCCGAAGCTAAAGCATTGAAATTTAGCGTTTTGGTTGCTTCAAATAAAGGATGGAAGGACTGTATTTTTTAAACGGATTGTCAAGTATTGGTTGATGCTTACAAGAGTCAATATGAGGAGATACCTTCTGAGATTAAGGCTCAGCTTTCTGTTTCAGTAGACTTTAAAGGCTCTTTTAATTTTTTTTATGTAGTGTGGGTAAGGAGAATGTGTAATAGTGCTGCTGATTGCTTTGCATCCCAACTAGCAAATGATTGTTTACCACCCAATTGGGTTATGGAAAAGCCTCTCAGGCTATTGCATATCTTGTATGTGGATATTTCTGTTAATTTGCTTCAACAATGAATGTTGATTCTTTAGTGAAAAAAGAAAAATGATTATTCTATTCCATATTTATTTTTTGGTTTATCTATAATAATGTGATTTTTTATTTTTGGGTACTGCAGACTTGTGGGACACATGTCAAAGATCCTATCATGGCAAATATATTTTTATGTTTTGTTTTATCTAATTAAATGTTTTTTGGACGAAATATTTAGCAGGGTTATTTTATGCCTTAAACAATGTGGATGATTAATATTTTAAATAATATTGTATTTAATTGCCATTATATTTACATCTTTTAATGTGTTCTTGTACATATATATTTTTATTTCATTTATTTTTTTTATTATATAGATGTGAAAAAAAATTACAAATTTACACTATTATTATAAGAAATAGACATCTAATATATTATAATAAAATCAAAATGAAATAAACCTGCGGCATTGTACGGATATATTTCTGAAATATATATATTTATAATAAAATAAAAAACAATTATAGAGAATAGAGAAAATAGAGAATAATTTTTGTATCTCACACTTTATTGATTATAACATTTATTTATAAGTGTAAAAAATTATAGAGATAAGAATAGAAATACAGTTCTATTTATATAAGAATATTTATTTATAGAGATAGGATAGACATCCAATCTTATCACACTACTTAAATATTATCACAACACTCCCCCTTAAATGTTTATTATAAAGAATATGTCTCATTAAAACCTTACTAAAAAAAACTTTATGAGAAAAAAATCTTAGTGAAGGAAAAAAAATACATTATTCTTATAAAACTTAAACTTACGCCATAATACTGTCTCATTAAAAATCTTACCAGGAAAACCCAATAGGACAAAACCAACGCATACCAATTTTTTCACCAACTTCTCATTTGTTGTTATAGGGAGTGCCTCTATAAATAAATCTGCTAAATTATCTTTTGATTGAATTTGTTGAACATCATATCTCTCCAACTTGTGTATCCAAATATATTTAAGTAATATTTACATATAATAATTTATTTATAGTACTCTTTTAGGATATTACTTAAACGATAAATATGCCTTCTTAAAAACCTTGCTAGAAACCCAGTGGGAAAAAACATAGCTAAAGAAAAGAGTACATTTCATGCGTTATTTTGTCATTGCACAGATTATCTCATTAAAATCTTTGTACAAGAAAACTCTGTGGGATAAAAACTTGACTAAGGAAAAAGAGTACAATCATATATTAATTCACTCCCCTTGATGATGATAGATTTTAATACGACATATACTAATTGATGAAAAAATTCCTTTTAAATGCCACATTAGATAAAGACTTAGTACATAAGTCTGTTAGATTATCACTCGAGTGAATTTGATGGATATCTTTTCTAAAACTCATATATATATAACAATTTGGATGAAGTTTATATATTTATTTCATCACCCTTGATATACCTACTTTTAATTTGTGTAATGCAAATTGCATTATTCTCAAAACAAAATGGAAGTATCTTTAGTGAGGTATTTAAGGACTATAAAAAATTTTATAAAATTACAGTACCACTATAAATGAATACATAGCCAATCTAATATCTACTATTATGGAAATCAAGCAAATAATCAATATTCGCATATAGACCAATTTCAAATCTACATTAATTAAAATATAATCATAATATTAATAGTACATTGAAGATAATATTTTATACCACTCTAATCTCTTAGTAGGTGCAGAACTATATCTAGTTAGAAATTTTTCTTACAAATACAATTTCAGGCCTGATGCAATTTGCAATGAGTGCCCTTATAGCACTTATATATGGTACTTTAAGACCAGATAGTTCTTTGTTATCTTTTTTAGATTTCAAATGATCTCTTTTCACTTTTAGTAAGCGAACCATCTATTTGTGTGCTTAAAGAAAAATATTTATCCATACAAATTCGCTTAAATACCTTTTCCACAAAAGTAGACTAGTGTATTAGAACTCCTTAGGATAAATAATTGATTTGTAGGCCGAAATTTCATTTCCTTTAAATTTTTCATCTCAAACTCACTTTTCAAATAGGTACATACTTCTTTGAGTTCGTTAGAAGTCACAATGATATTTAAATCATCAACATATATTGCAATAATAACATTCACCATTCTATGGTCTTTTATGAATACAAATAGACATAATGTATTATTTACATATATTTTTTTCAATAAGAATTTACTCAAATAATTACACCATATGTCCATATTGCTTTAATCTATACAAGGATTTTCACAATTTGATGAAATATATATCACATGTTTAATGTGCATTCATTTATGATATCTTTAGTCATTCTAGGACTCTTATATTAATATCACTTTCATAAAGTGTATATCAAGCATTTCTTTAACTGTCATATGAATTAAGTATTGAAACATAATCATTTCCATAATAAGAGAATTAATTTTCTCATAGTTAATGATAGAATGAGTTTAATTCTACTTTAATTGCCTCTTTCCATAATAATTAATCATTTTTATGTTAAGATTCAGTTATACTTATCGATTCTAAATCTAAATTTTCTCTTGAAATAGCAAGAGTTACTATTGAAACAAATTCATCGTCGACGATAATTGAATTTCTGTCAACTTTTTCTCTTATATTACAAAAATAATTGAGATCTCATAGTATATGATCATCAACTCCAAAAGTCATATCTAAAGGATTTAATTGTTCCGTTGTTTCAGTCTATGTCTTATAATTAGCAATAGCTCTTTTACTAAGATCTTCATCTTCTAAAGGTTTCTCTTCAGGAAATTTTACGAGCAGCGCTGCTTTTCTTTTCACGGATTTTTATCTTTAGTTCCAATTTACTATCCACGTTTATGGCTTATAATGAGATTGATTGATTTTCTATTTGCAATTGAAACCACAACCTTTGATAGGGTACTAGTAGCTGTAATATGAGACTTTGTCACTCTTTTAACATCTATAAATACATTTGGCAGTTAAGTTGCAATTTGTTGCAACTTTGTTATTTTTTTTTGAATTTCTAGTTCACTCTAACTTATACGTTGATCAAAATTATTTAAAAAGCTTTTCTTTCAATAAATTTCTCGACATTTTTTAACACTGCATGTGCTTTTTCTCCCTTAATATCGAGAAGTATATCTCATTAAAATAAATTCTTTATTCTTTTGTGGACCGATTTTCACACATTGAGATAGTGATATGAATATATTCATGGCATAACTAAAAATTTGTGAATAAAAAATATTAGGTTCATGTTATTGTATAAGTTTCAAAGAAGAGTATGTATGATATACATAATGGCATTCATGCTAAACTTTCAAGATTTAATTATTAAACTATAAGTTCAATGTTTGAACAATATGTTCAACGCAATATGTTGTCCATATGTACAGGGTATAAAACAATAATGAAATAACTTATTATAATGCACGGCTTATTGATAAAATATAATCCAATTAAAATGTAAAGACATTAAAAGCGAAATCCAAAAAAAAAAAATGTAAAATCCTTGCAAATTACTCTTTTAGAGAGTTTACATAAAATTATCAATATTGAATTGAGTTGTATCCTTTATTTGAGTTGTTACTCTTTCAAAATTCTCATGATCTACCAAATAATTTATAATATTCACTTTATAAAATGCAATTATACTAGTGAGAATGTTTGATGATTTATTAGGCATTGTTCTTTTCAATCACTAGAAGACAAATAATATTTGTGAATTTTCATTTTTTATACTGCTGCTACAGAAGTGTATAATTTTGTGACCGCACAATTTCAGCTATGAAATAAATTTAAACATGGTTGAATTATATTCTAAAATAGATTTCAAGTGACAAAATTGACAAAATTAGTCGCAATGATTGATGGAAAAGAATTGCCAACGGAGCGTTTAATCCCTCCATCAACACTTCTTTGCCCTTCTAACATGATTTTGGCTTAAGCATATTTTGCAGGAGATTGATATTTCCAGTTAGAGTTGAAACTAAATTTATAATAATAAATTTATTTTTGTTTTTATTTTTATTTTTTATATTAGAGACAAGAAATATCTAATAAATATATATTAAAGCATACAATAGGATAGTGTTTGTGATTTATTTATTTTTCAATTTTGGATCATTTTTTCATTTTGCCAAAATTTTAAATTCTGTCGATTTTATCATAATCTTTAAATTAGTTACAATTGTATGACATGGTGTCTCACATGGAGCTAAATATAAACTATAATTTTAAAATTAGTGCATTAAATGTGATATTTTAACGTGAAACTTTAATGCTTTGATATTAAGGAAAATATTTCAACTGAATTGATTTATCTTTTCACTAGTATCATGTTGCCCTGTCTTTCTATTTTTTTTCTATTATATATGTATTTTAAATCTTTGTTAATTGTAAGACGTCCAAGTTTAATTTCAATGACAAATGTTTATGAAAGAAAAATACATATGGTTAATCTTTGGTAAAAAAAAAAAAAAAAAATACATATGGTTAATGTGGTCTAACTATTGATCTTAAATGGCGAACTGTTTCATAACAAAATAATATACGGTGTCACATAAGACAAAACACCATCTCTTTCAATTTAGAAAATTAGCCACAATTACGCTTAATTTAAAAAATTGGAATAGAATTAAAAAAAAAATTAAAATTTTGAACAAAATTGAAAAATAGCACAAAGTTTTGGATTTTTTTTTTTTTTTTTTGGTCATTAGGCAATTTCTGTCTGGGATTTTTTTATTTCCCATTTACAGATGAAGAATTGTATGATTTTATTGTTGACAGTTGACAATTGAAATTCTAATTTCAACCATCAACAATAAAATCACCAATATCTGGGTCTACTACATAAATGCATTAGCAACCCAATGTATGAAAAGCAAACGAAAATTATCACTTAAACTGTAAACAATACTGTTTGTTCAATAGCTATTACCAAAAAAAAAAAAAAAAAAGGATAAAGAGCTACATATCCAGAAAATATAAGCTGTTAGTTCTTAATACAATTTACATGTAAGTTACATAATTCTTAATACAATTTACATGTAAGTTACATAAGACTTCCCATTAAATATCTCTTCTTATAAGAAGAGGATCGTCTAATCATAACTCTGGAACAATAGTTCCATAGCTTTCAATACACATTACATTTTTATAAACATACAGCTGCAGATTTAGATGCATAAAGGCTAAATTATGAATGATTGCAGCTTGAAGCAGCATGTACTAAATCAAGTATAAACTTAGCACATCTATTATCAGGCAGGCAATCAATGGACAGATTAACCATTGATACAAGGAACCAGATAACTTGAAGCTGCAGGCGCTAAATCAAGTCAAACTTAGCACATCTATTATCACGCAATCAATGGGCAGATTAACCATTGGTACAAGGAGCCGGACAACAAGAGCTGTTGTTTGGTTCCTATATTAAACGTCTTGGTTACTTTCTGATGCAGTTAATGTAAAGCAGAGGCATGTACCCTCTTTAGACATATGGATACTACACTGAATTTCCAGTTCTAGTACTATGCTATTTAATTCTGAAGTAGAAACCATATAGGAACATCTCTTGTTCAAATCAACACAGAGGTAAGTGAGATACTATGATTGTGGATTTCGTTGGTGTGAATAGGCTGTTGTGGTTCAGAGTTAAGGCTGTCTTCTTTTCCAAAGCACGCTATTAGCTTATCTATCAGCTGAGGATTTATCTACAAAGAGAATCACATCAAATGTAAGTTCTGAGTTTGCAACTTGTGTCTCACATGAATAAAATTAGGAACAGTGCACCATTTCTCACCTTAGAAAATGAACATTCTAGATCAGAATCTTTCCAGTGACAATTATTTTCACGGATTGGCATATGTTTTGTAAGGTTGCTTTTCACTTCTTGTAACATAGCTTCTTGTCCTTCTTGGGCATTGGAAGCTGTCAAGATACCCCGATTATCGTCAATGATGGGAATATCTGTTTCTTTATATTGACTTTGCCCTTCCTGACATGTTGTTTCTCCAACTTTAGATGCCATTGAGGGAGTCGAATAATCTTTAAGGAATGATATGTCAGTCTTCATAAAGTGATTTTGATTATCAAAATCGGAAGGCTTTTCCGAGAGTGTACTCCACTTACCTTCTGTAGAAGCTGATATGTCAATGCTCTTACTAGGATTTTGGTTTTCAAAATCCAAAGTAACATCGTAACTTGGTTTACCTTTCTCATAAAAGGACTTACTAGTCATCTCATATGAGTTTTCATTTTCAAAACCAAAAGTCTTGAGGTAACTTGTCTCATGACCTTTGTTATTTGTTGAAACAATGGTTATCTCATAAGAATCTTGATTTTCTAAACCAGAAGCCCTTGGGCAACTAGGTGTACTTTTCATATACGATGACGTAGGAGTCATCTCATTTGGATTATGATTTTCCAAATCAGATGCCACTGGGCATCTCGTTTCACCTTTGTTACAGGCTGAAACAGCAATTATCTGATAAAAATTTTGATCCTCAAAACTAGAGCCTACTAGGCTGCTTGTTTCACCTTTGTTGCAGGTTAAGATAGAAGTTATATCATGCTGGCTTTGATGGTCATAATCAGAAGCCCCTAGATAACTTGATTCACCTTTCTCATAGGTTGCACTAGCAGCAATCTTGCTTGAATTTTGATAATCTATATCAGAAATCATATGGTTACCTGTTTCACCATCACCATATGCTGAATTAGCCATCAACCCCTTCGAATTTGGATTTTTGAAAGCAGGAGCAGAAGCTGAAGCTGAAGCCATATTACAATCTGATTTGCCTTTTCTTGCCTTCTTATTTGGTCTTGCCTTCTTGCAATCTGGTTCATCTTTCTTTGTTTTCTTCATTACCTTTTTTTTCTTGTTCGACTTTATCTTTAATTTACAAAGAACAAAATTACCCTTCACAAGCACATAAAAATTAATTCAATAAAATTCCATGCCAGATTTAATAAATCAGTAAATTGTAAAATTCTGCTAAAAATTCTTGCTAATTCTGCCTACACTTTCTATATAGGAATTTCATTTTCCAATTGTTACAAATAACAATGAAATAAATTATGTTATTTTGCTATATTTATTCTAAAAACAAGCCTTGAACAATTGAAAATTCTAAATTTATGAAACAAAGTATTGTCAATTACCTGATCAGGCGAGTTGAGTTCAGCAGTGTATTCATACTCGTGTATGACCCACTCAGAAGCATCAGGATTTTGGAAAACCAAAGTTCTCCTAGTACCAATCTCCCTATCACTCTCTTCAGAGATAACTAGGCTAATGCTCCCTGTACTTTTCCAGTGTCCAGCAGGAGTCTTTCTCTTCTGTCCAGTATTATTGTGATACTCAGGAAGACAAAAGAAATACCACATTTTATCTCCAGATTTATTTTTTAACAGATCTACACAAACATAGTTTCATCCTTAATAACGTATTCCAAAAAGAGAAAAAAAAAACAGAGAAATTTGAGAAGAGTTACTTACCACGTAGATCCCAAGGATCATGATTGCACAATTGAACCTCAACAATGTCCAAGTCATCGATAGGTTCACCACACCTCTTCCGCTTCAAGTAATGACCGACTAGTTCTTCATCGGTAGGGTGAAATCTCCATCCAACCGGCAACTTTTGAGGAACTAACACCGTTGAATTTACAATGCCTTTAAAAAAGCAAAAACAAGAATGAAATTAGAAGAATTAGAGCATGGAAAAGGTTTTTTAAGAGAAAGAAAAACTAAAAATTACGGTCACACTCACCGGAAGAGGAGGAGGAGTTGTTATTCATTACTCTTCCTAAAATAGCAGCCATCGCAGCAATCAAAGGTCTATTGGTGTTGAAAAATCAAAGGAAGGATGCTGCTAATCAGCGGAAGAGAAAACACTAGGCCTCTATAGAGTAAAATGCTACTTATGGTGAAGTGTGATCATTTTCACTCGAATATTTAAGAAGAAGATGAAATTGGACTCACAAATTGACTATCTAGTCCTCCAAGACCAAAGTCCGTACTGCTACTACTACTTCTCAAGGAAGCAGTAGTGCCCAGTGATGAGTGTTCATTTTATTCTTTTTGTCGCTATTTGTTGAAGGGCCGTAGTGCAAAGATTGCACCAATCAGATTCAATTTCTTTTGCACTTTTTAGTTTTTAGTTAAAATATATTCAGAATTCTTGGAATTGAATTATCCAATATTGCATTGGCAAAAAAAAACGAATTATCCAATATTGTCCCTCAACTTTTGCTTTCTTCTCGAATGTTCTTAAAATCGAATCGAAGATCCAACCGGTCTCATATCTGATCATCACTCTGAATCATGGATCAATTCATGCGATTCAGTTCAAATAGTAATTTTTATTTTTATTTTTATTTTTCGCCAAAGAATTTTTATTAATGTATATTATTTTAAATTTACCCATTAACATACCCTTCAATGCTAAATTAAAAAAAAAAAAAACTTAAATTATTATCTATCTAGTTCAATTTAATTTAAGTCTAATCAATAATTACAAATACTTTAAAAAAACTTAAATACAAATAAAAAAAAATTATTAATGATAGAAAAATATAATTGACCAATGATCATAATTAAAGATGAAAATAAGAAAATGGATAAATAATAATTAATATTATTAAAAAAATTCTACAACATTTAAAAATAGATACAGTGTAAAAAAAGAAACTTCTTCCTTCGCAGAAAAAAATTTTTTTTTTAGTATTTGGAAGAACTGATCCTAAGTCATCCATTGAAATTTGTATTTATTGCTAAATTATATCTATATGAAAAAAATTAATTAAAGCCAGAAGTGAGATAAAAAAAATATTAAATTCATAGTAATTACAGCACAAAATAGAAATAACTCTCTACATTTAAATTCATTTGAAGATATTGTGCAAATAAGGTAAAGATTTTAATTGGTAATGTGATTGTTATTAATTAATGTAATTAAAAAATTAATTTCTCTATCCAAATCACTTTTTTTTTTTTCCAAAAATACGATTTTTCAGTCTAACCAATTCACTAATTTTTCCTATCCAATCTGATATTTATATATTCAGTTCAGAAATTATAATATTTGCCCATAAATTTTTAATCTTTATGTCAAAATAAAAATAGATTATAATTTGTGAAAGAGAGTGTAATTTAGGCACAAAGATTTCAAAACTAAATTTTATTATAAGCCAAATCAAATAATTAATAAATAATTATGAGTTTGATTTACTCTCTTATTTTTTTTTAAATGACTATTATTATAAAATGAGATGAATATCATCCTATCCGATTGGGTCCTATCTTAACTTTCAACCACACTAATCTTACCTTTGGCGAAGAAAAAAAAAATACCACACTAATCTTATCTTATAGAATGATCTAGATCATTCGCGCCCTTTCCTTGCTGAAACGTAAAATGACGAAAGGAGGCGTTGGCAAATCCTTCTATCAAACACGTCTGTGCCCTTCTAAAATGATTTTTGCCAAAGCATATTTTGCCTAAGATTTCACAGTAGAATGAACGTATAAACTTTTATTATAATTATAGAATGCTAAAAGATAATTCAATTGATAAGAAATTTAATTAATTAGTTCAACAAATTTAACAAATTAAATAATAGCATTTTTTTTTCTATATTAATAATAATGAATTTTTATGTACACTATTGCTATTTAATATTTTTTTTATTATACAATATTTAAAGAGTATACATGTGTTTCTATTGTATAATTTTTTTTTCTTATAAATAATACATATGTATGAAATTTTATTATTATATTTTATTTGTAAGATAATAATTAGTAAATAATTTTATATAATTTTATAATTACACATTACTTATGTATCCACTAGTATTATATATATATATATATATATATATATATATATATATATATATATATATATATATATATATATATATATATATATATATAATGTAAAATCTAAAGAGAGTGTTTTGTTAAAATTACGCCACCTAAGTAAATTGAGAATTCTAAATGAAGATTTTAATTGGTAATGTGATTGTTATTAATTAATGCAATTAAAAAATTAATTTGTCTATCCAAAATCACTTTTTTTTTTTCCAAAAATATGATTTTTCACTCTAACCAATTCATTAATTTTTCCTATCCAATATGATTTTTATATATTCAGTTCAGAAATTATAATTTTAGCCCATAAATTTTTAATCTTTATGTCAAAATAAAAATATGTTATAATTTGTGAAAGTGAGTGTAATTTAGGCACAAAAATTCCAAAACTAAATTTTATTATAAACCAAATCAAATAATTAATAAATGATTATAAGTTTAACTTACTCTATTCTTTTAATAATATAGTCCTTTTAGAAAGTTGTACATATATTAAGAAAATTATTAAATTGTTTTAATTTTTATTGAAATGTATAAATATATTATTATTTTATCATTAAAATTGAAAAAATGTAATAAATACTGTATAAAATTTTTAAAATAATAAATAATTTGAAATAATTTTTTTTTTCTTAAAATGATTATTATTATAAAGTGAGAAGAATATCATGCTATCCAATTGGGTCCTGTCTCAACTTTCAGCCACACTAATCTTACCTTTGGCGAAGGAAAAAAAAAAACCCACACTAATCTTATCTAATAGAATGATCTAGATCATTCGCGCCCTTTCTTTGCTGAAACGTAAAATGAGGAAAGGACGCGTTGACAAATCCTTCTATCAATCACTTCTGTGCCCTTCTAAAATAATTTTTGCCAAAGCATATTTTGCCTAGGATTTCACAGTAGAATGAACGTGTAAACTTTTATTATAATTATAGAATGCTAAATGATAATTCAATTGATAAGAAATTTAATTAATTAGTTCAATAAATTTAACAAATTAAATAATAGCATTTTTTTTCTATATTAATAATAATGAATTTTTATGTACAGTATTGCTATTTAATATTTTTTTATTATACAATATTTAAAGAATATACATGTGATTCTATTGTATAATTTTTTTTTTATAAATAATACATGTGTATGAAATTTTATTATTATATTTTATTTTTAAGATAATAATTAGTAAATAATTTTATAATTACACAATACTTATGTATCCACTAGTATTATATATATATATATATATATATATATATATATATATATATATATATATATATATATATATATGTATATATATATATATATATATAATGTAAAATCTAAATAGAGTGTTTTGTTAAAATTACTCCACCTACGTAAATTGAGAATTCTAAATGAAGATTTCATCAATTGCTATTAGAAAGCCAATTGATTCACATCCATTGTTATTCAATTTAATGAGGATGAGAATTAGAATTTGTAAAGTTGTGAGATAAATTCATTTATTTGTTTTCTTAATTTGTTTTATTTTATATTTCCTCCATCTCAAATCGATAATCTTTTTTTTTTTGTTTTATCCTTCTCAAAATATAATTTAAATGTCCTTCATTAATTAACATAAGTATCATCACCAATAATAAATATTCTACTTCCTTGACTTTAATTTTCTTTTTTTTTTTTTTTTGTAAAACTATTTTGAGTTCTGATGCACTTGAAATGAATTATAATATTAAGTACATTACTAGGCAATTTTTGATACTTGCAAGAAAGAAAATTAAATGGTTCAGGCAATGTGATTAAGGGACTACTCTGATACTTAAGTTAGAAAAATCATGATTTATGGAGAAAATATAAATTATAGTGCTTAGAGTTAAGAGTTACCTCCTTATGGAGATTTAAGAGTTATTTATAATGATATCTTATAATGTAGATCCTTATTAGGAGATAATTTACTTATTATAATATTTTACTTGTAAATTGATTTTCCATAATTATAATCTAGTAGGAAACAAACTCTTTATTTTCTAAATTCTAAAGAGACTGATCCCTTTGTGTGAGATTACCTATTCAAGTAGGAATTCATCACATGTGCCTCCACCAGTTTTGAGTCAAAGGCATGGAATCACTTCAATTTTAGAATATTTTATCATAAGGCGAACCTTCAAGAAGGCAATTTTATTGATAGTTCATTTTTTAAAAATATTTATGGCATTGTTGCCGTTGCTTCATAATTATTTTTAAATTTAAAAAGACAGTTGTATAAGTACTTTTTTATGCCACGTACCCTTTGGGAAAAACTCACTTTGGTTACATCTCATAAATAGGGTCTTCAAACCTTACTCAAGTTTTTTAGATTTTTCATTATTGCTAGTTCTTTCTCTGCTTCCTTTTCACACTGATACCATTTCCCTCTTGATCTTTTTTATTCCCTTTTTTCTTCTTATTTTTCTGGAGATTTCTTCTTCCCTACAAATCACAAGTTCCCGGTGATTTCCTAACTGTTGAATAGTTTACTCTGGTGTTTATTTACTCCATCACCATTCCCATTCTCAACAATTCCATCAATAAGTACATCTGACAAGCCTCCACTAGTTCCGAGTCAAAGGCTTAGAATCGATTTCTATTCTCAAAAATTCTATCTCAAGGCAATCTCCTGTTGGCAAATAGCTCTATGATGTAGATCTTCCCCTTTATTTTATGATCTCTTTATCTTTGTATTTCATGTATGTTTTTAATTTTTTCAAGTTTTAATATATTTGATGATTTTGACAAAGTATTTTCGTAAATATTTGTAGAATATTTTAGGAGTTTCAGGCTAATTTATGGCTCGCCAATTCCTACAACTTTATAACTTGAACTTTAAGAGTCTTGGGCTAGCTCTTTACTCATTTGTCCTAAAGTCTTTATTAATTTAAAGGTCTTGGGCCAACTGGTAGTCCACCTATCCTTATTACTTTTTTCTTGGACAAAATTCTTATCTTGCTTATCTCATGAAAACTAGATTAATTTTTTTAGAGAATCTTGGGCGAACTTTCACCTATCATATATAGACTTAAAACCTTTGACCATTTTTTAGGTAATTTTGGGCAAACCAATAGTTTGTTTATCCCATGAAGAATTTCTTTCTTTGTTTGGGAATCTTGGGCGAAGTGCTTTTTTTTTTTTTTTTTTTTTTTTTTTTTTTTTTTTTCATAGGGAATCTTAGGTAAACATTTTTTAAGTCACTTATCCTACGGTGATGTTCTCTCTCTAAGGGTCGCCTATCCCGTGATGATCTTCAAAGTTAGGGAATCTTGGGCGATCCTTAGGATATGCGTATCCTATGGTAAATCTTTAAACTTAGAGAATCTTAAACGTGCCTTAGGGTATGCTTATCCCGTGGCAAATCTTTAAACTTAAGGAATCATGAGCGGTACACCTATCTCATAGCAAATCTTCAAACTTAGGGAATCTTGGGTGCCTTTTAGGATACACCTATCCCATGGTGAATTTTCAAACTTAGGAAATTTTGGGTGCTCCTTAGGATATATCTATCTCGAGGCAAATCTCCAAATTTAGGGAATCTTGAGCGCATCTTCAGATACACCTATCTCATGGCAAATCTTCAAATTTAGGGAATCTTAGATGCCCCCTAGGGTACGCCTGTCTCGTGGTAAGTCTTGATTCATATATAGGGAATGTGCGCACGTCTTGAAAATCTAAACTTTTATTGCTAAAAAAGCACAACTAATCATTAGGTCTAATAAATAAAGAAAAAACTAAAAAAGATTTTACTGATAATATATTCTTAAATTATCTGAGTTCTATATCCAAGGTTAGAGTCTCCCTTGACGATCTTTTGTATCTCCCTTGACGATCTTTTGTATTTCACAAGCTTGAATATTATAATTGACTTCATGATATTTAGTGTCATTACCCAATATACACATATTGGTATGCAAAACTATTATTAATCTTGGGAAAAAAGTGTAAAGGTGTAGTAACATGATATTTTTAATCAATTAAATACATATAATTAAGAAAGAATACATATATAAAGAAGAATTTTCTTTTTTTTTTTTTATTTAAGAATACATATATAAAGAAGAATTTTCTTTTTTTTATTTTTCTCATGTAAATGATCAAAACATTTTCTGATTAATTTACACGTCCATTAAAATTAATTTTTGCATAGAGATGAGTTAATGATATAATACCATCACATATTCAATATGTATATTTACTATATATATTGAAAAATTATTGATCTCACAAATTAAAATATTTAAAAATTATGTTTTAAATATCAATCCCTAAATTTAAATTAACATGATCAATAAAAATAGATAAATCCTCTAATTAAGTTAACTGAAACGAATTTTGATAAATTTAATCCCCCAATGAAAATAGATTTTATTATTTTAATTGAGCTAAAGGAAGCAAAAAGACCCTTTGTTCAAATAACAATACCAAAACAGAAAGAAGGAAAGATAAAAGAATTAATGGAGCAACAAATTGATGGCAAACTTATATACACGGTTGATCGGCGACTTGTTACTATCATGGGATTAAAATTAATCTCCCTTAGTTCAATGGTGAGGATGAGCCAAAAGATTTGCTGGATTGGTTGAATAAAATAGAGAGTATTTTTTACTACTTTAATGTAAAGAATGATTGATTCCTCTTGATATTAGCACCTATACTTCAGAATTTCATAAGCTAATTACCCAGAGTACTTTTGAGGAACAGGTTCAATCAACGCATCACTTCACTAGATATATTAATGGACTTAATTATGTTATTAGAATTAATCTCCAGAACATATATTTTTCTAATATATATATATATATATATATATATATATATATATATATATATATAAAATAAAATATAATTTAAGAAAATATTTTCATATAAATTATTATTATTAATTTTGAAAGTATTATGAAATAAAAATATATAATTTTGTTGGATAATAATAATAATAATGATAATAAAGATGGAGATAATATTAATAATATTAATATTAGTAGAAAAAAATAATTATAGAATATTTATATAAATTATTAAGATTTTATGTATACAAAATGAGAAGAAAAAGAAATTGTATATGTATATGTGTATAAGCAGAAAATGGAAAAAAAAAAGAGAAAAAAAAAGAAGAGCAAATAGAATCAGGAGAGAGCAGAGAGAAGGAGAACCGAGAGAGAGAGAGAGAGAGAGAGGGTTTCTGGGTGAACTCTGGTCGGCGGTGGGCTGCACCACCATTGCCTAAGCCTTCCTCAAGCTCCGGCGACCTACATGGAAGCGGTGGTGATGAGAGATGGTGGTGAACGGCGGCGTACACGCAAGACTAAGTCTCGCCGGTGCCGAAGATTCAAATGTCGATTTTTGGGGATTTCAGTGGCGGATGAGGGCGGTTCTGGTGGCTATGTAACGGCCTCATCATGAGCTTCAATTTGGTACCTAACTTGTCGGTTGAGGATGATTGGAGGAGGAGATCGGAAGTTGAGCCACCTTAACTTTCGAAGCATTTTCTGGCCGAACGGAGGAGCGTGACAGCGAGTGGTGGACATATCCATGCTCCTAGAGTCGAGATGAACACAAAGGCATCAACTTTTCTTCCGTCTACCACCATCAGGGACAGCGCATCGCAGGCCAGTGGCCCTAGGCGCCGCCGGTGATAGAAAGTTCCAGCCGGTCGTTCTTCACGCGTACAATTTGATTCCGAAGCTAGATTTCAAGAATTCAATTTCGGTGAGCCTAAAATGCTTTTCCGTTAAGTTGATTTCAATGTTTAAATATTTGAAAAATTGTTAAGTTGTTTATATTTAGTTGTTTTTAGTACCAACTTAATAAACAGAAATCGTTATTAAATTGTATGGGAGTTGTTTAAAGTGAAATTAAATAGTTAATGATTTCCTTTTGATTATATAGTTGGTTATTAGAAGGTAATATGAATTTTCTTGTAAATTATTAGTGTGAGTGTGTGTGTGTGTGTGTATAGTTAATTATTACATGAATAATATTAAAATAATTTTATTAATGAAATTAGTGGATTAGATTAGAGTAAGATAAGGATGGCGGATGGGTTATTTGTTATATTGGAGGTCTGGGTTGGACAATTGAATTGTGATGCTTGTTGAGTTGAGAATGTTTGTGAATTTTCAGGGGGATTAGTCCAATTTTAGGGGAAGTGCTATTGAGTTTTTTTAGAATTATAGGATACATATAAGAATAATATATAGAGGATTAATTGATTACGATTCAATTAATAGATTATAAGAGTAACAAATAGAGGATTGAATCATAATTGATATATGAATTAGGATTTTACGTGTACGCAGAAATGAGTCGAGGAAAAGATGATTTGAGTGCAAGTGGACATGGGTTGAACCTAACTAGAGGATATAGCGAGAAGAGGTGAGTAATTACTATCCTATTTTCTATTGCGAATCTGATATCGAAAGCCATATTATTGATAAACCACCTTGTATAAAAACTTTTATCCATTTGAATTTCCTAATCACTATGAGAATCCCAAATAATAAGTCCATAAAAGTTTCTTCCATGTGCTTATTGCAATACATATATGATTATTTGATTTTCTTTCGACAATATGATTGAACTACATATATATGTTTATTATTATTTTAAAAGTTATAAAGCATTTATTAAAATAGTTATTAATGAGTTTATAAGTGTTAAATGAGTTTATATTTCTGATTTGAAAAAGTCATATATGTTTATGTTGATTTTATAAGTGTTAAATGAATTTGCTATCGACGAGTATTAAAGTATTTTATACGAATATTTGCAGTCTCCTGAGTGAGCATTTAAATTTGTTAAATTATTTTATAAAAATATGTGATATTCTATTGCTTTTCCCTATATGGAAATTTATACGTTGGTGCATTGTTATATGTTTTATAAAATTACTTTTATTTGGATTTCAAATTTTCAAGCAGAGATCCCCTTATTCGATGTGAGGAACACCGGGCAGAGTACACTGTAATGACTCTAGCTGGGAGGAGGTATGATCCTAGCTGTTTCGCCTAGCTAGCTTGGCGTAAGAAGTATGGTATTGCTTTGCAAGAAGAGCCTTTGCCAATAATGTGATTATGATAAGATGCATGGATCAAATCCACATCCAACTATTATAGACCAGATCTCTGCTAATGATATGACATGATAGTGTTTTATGAATGATATTTTACAAGGAAGTACAAGATTTACGACAAATGCTCCACAAGAAGAGTTGCTGTTATTGTAATGTTGATGAGAAGATATGGATTAAAATCCTCTCTCATCCATTGTAAAATACTTTAAAGATAATTACAAGATAAAAGAAGTTTTGAAACGTCTTTCATAAATTGCATTTAAAATTGTATTTGAATCAAATTTCAAGTTATTAGTGATTTAAAGAAAGTATTTAAAATGTATTATCAGTTATATGAAATCTTAATTGAAATGTGTTACTATTTATTTGAAAGTATATTTGAAACTATGGTTAGTTACTAAATTTGTATTTGAAGTGTATTTGCAAATTCTTTGTATTTAAATGATAAGTTTCAAATGTATTAAAGTATTTGTTATACGACTCGACTTTCGAAAGTATAATAAGTTATTGATATTTGATAAATTAATTTTAAGAATAAAATATGTGATATGCTATTCAATATATATATATATATATATATATATATATATATATATATATATATATATATATATATATATATATATATATATATATTATTGGTACTTGATTTAAGTTTCCAAAAGTATTATTGATAATCTTTATCATTCATCTCCTCTATCAACTAATATGATTATATATATAAGTTAGCCAAATGTTCTCCTTGTTAACAAACCTTGAACATTGAGCCATGTGATCAATTGTAGCATAGATTTTACTCACAGAGTCATAAACTCACTCCCCTTTTCCCAAATTTTTCTACAGAAAATTAAAGAGTGATTAGTCTGAGCTGAAGTACGAGTTGGCTTAGAGATGACATATATGTTAGAGTAAAAGTTTCTTTGAAGATGTTGCATGTTTTTTATATTCAAGTATACATATATTCACTTAGTTGCTCCGTAGAAATTGATGTTTTATTTGTAATAAAATAATTTGTTTATGTAAGAATGAGAAATATATATAAATTAATCGATAAATATTAATGATGATCAATAAGAAGAATGCGCATGAAATTGTACTATGAGATGATAATGTGATTCAGGTTGTGATCTTGGGCATGGTTGATGTGTTTATTGCAATTTGGTTGCTTGATACTATAACGGTTTTAATAACAAGTAGAGGGGTTTTACAGATTTTTAGTGCCCTTATAACCACTCATACCTTAGAACTGTCCATCCCAAAAGTGGGATATGACATATATAGAATGATTTATTCCTCTTGATAATAGCACCTATACTTTAGAATTTCATAAGCTAATTACCCAATGTACTTTTGAGGAACGGGTTCAATCAACGCATCACTTCACTAGATATATTAATGGACTTAATTATGTTATTAGAATTAATCTCAAGAACACATTTATATATATATACACACACAAACACATGTATACATATATGTATACATACACACACACACACACACACACATATATATATATATATATATATATATACATATATATATATATACACGTGTGTATATATATATATATATATACACACACACCCACATATATATACACATACACACACATGTATATATATATATATATATATATATATATATATATATATATATATATATATATATATATATATATATATATATATATATATATATATATATATATATATATACATACACACGCGTGTGTATATATATATATATATATATATATTCTCTCCTTCATTTGTTATTATTATTATTATTATTATTATTATTATTATTTTGACGATATGCATGTGATGAAGATCATGTAATTTGTAAGTAAATGTATTATAATATGTAGGAGAAAAAATATGATATGGAGTTGGGTACTAATAAATTACATAAAAAATCAAGGGGTAGATCTTTAGCCATTGTTCCTTATATAATCTTAGTTTCGTCGATCACTGGACATAACAACTTTAGTGATTTTTTTGAGAAAGTTCCACATTCACTGCACCAATTGATGCGCTCAAAATGAGTTCTGATCTTAAGCATATTGCTAGGTGATATTCAATATCGGCAAGGCAAAAAATTAAAGGACCTAGGCGATGTGTATGGGGGACTACTCCGAGGTTTAAATTAGTAAACTTATGATTTATAAAGAGCATGTGAATTATAAAGTTTAAAGTTAAAAGTTACCTCCTTTTGGATATTTAAAGGTTATTTATAGTGATATCTTATGATGTAGATTCTTATTATTGGAGAATTTACTTATAATAATATTTTACTTGTAAACAAATTTCCATAACCTAGTAGGAAACAAATTCTTTATTTTCTGAATTTTAAAGGGACTGATCCCTTTGCGTGGGATTACCAATTCAAGTAGGAATGCATCAAGTTCCAATATTAAGAAATGTTTTTATATCTGAATATCACTAAATAACCATTTTTATAAGATCCTTACATGTTAATTTTTTTTTTTTTATTATTGTGAACTAGTATTAATGAAATGTTTACTAGGTGTGGCTTATAAAACAAATAACATTAATAAGGATATTTTAGGAAGAAAGTGGCAAAGATAAAGGTAACAACTAAAAATAATCGATTTTTTAAATCTGTGTGTAAATTGAAAATGATTATCTTATGTATGATTTTAAAAATTCGGTCATCACTCTTCCCTTCTCATTGACAGATTAATTTTGATTTTTTTTTTCATGTGTGCTTCGATTATAATTGAATTATTGATTATATATTATAAGAGGCCTTTTTTTAAAAAATTTCTTGATAATGACAATATAGAAAAATTGAGATTGATAGGTGCTACAATTTCTTGTCCCTAATACTCTAAAACTGCACTATAGAATATATTTATTTCTTTAATCTTCTTTTCTTATAAATTACAATATAAATTTTCATTCAATTAGAATATGTTGATAGTTATAATAAACCAAATTTTATAATTTTTAGAATTCTATTTTTATTAGAAAATATGTTTATTTGTTTACATTTTCGATATATATATATATATATATATATATATATATATATATATATATATATATATATATATATATATATATATATATATATATATATATATATGGTAATGATAATATGTTATGAAAAATAATAATTTGAAATTTTAGCCAAATATAATTTTCTTTAAAAGTATTATGAATAAAAAATTTTGTTTAAAAAAAATGAATAAAAGTTTTATATAAATGTAACGGATGGGATTCAAAGTCACGACCTCAAGGATGTTTAAAAGCCTTAACCATCTAAGCCATCTCTATTTTCGTAATATTTTATTTTCTTAATTTATTATTAAGTTATAAATAAAAAAAAAATTAAAGAACAACTCCAATTGCTTAAGAGCAACCAATCATATGCTGCCTATTAGAAGGAAGTAGAGAGAACGAGAATGAGAGAAAGAGGGAGAGGTGAGAGGGAAGAGACTGAACAGCTAACCTTCAGCCAGTAGTAAGCTGCATCGCCACTACCACTGGGTTCGCGGACCTCCAGCGACCACAAAGGAAACAAGATCAATGGCCAACAGTGGTACACTGATCGTTTGAATGTCACTAGCGGCCTCAAGCTTTCGACGCTCGTTCCAGATGATTTCGACATCCTTTTCCAATGATTCTAGTGCCTTTGGAACTATTTTCGTGAGAACTTCAATTAAACACTTGGGCGGTTGGTTGAGGTTGATAAGAGAAAGAGATAAGTTAAGGGATTATCGAAGCTTTTTTGGCGGATTCTGGCGAGATGGCAGCAAGTGATTTATGTTTCCAAACTTTTGATGTTGAGATGAGTCAGATGGTACCTTTAACGAGTTCTAGAACCACCAGCAGTAGTAGCGTATGGCTAGACGATGGCGAATTGTGAAACTCAATTCTAGTATCTTTCTTTTGACATTTTGATGAGTTTTATGACCCTAATTCTATCAAATTTCCCGTTGGTAAACCCGAAATCATCAAATTTTTACTCTAAAGTTTAGTTTTTCATTTCTTATAGTGTCATAAATGTATATATATGAATGCCTTGCTCATATTAGTATGTTTTACAATTTTTTTGAATTTCTATAAATTTATTGAGAATAATTTTATATGATTTTATCATTGTTTTTAATCAAATATTGAAATGAGTTGTTTATATATATATATATATATATATATATATATATATATATATATATATATATATATATATATATATATATATATATATATATATATATATATATATATATATATATATTCAAATTAGTACTTCCAGACAACCGGCACTTGATTATGAACCTGTAGAATCAATTTAGGTGTAAACCATATTGGAAATGGGCAAGAATGGAGTAAAAAAGGTGTACGGTTTCCATGGGACCGCACAGGGCAGTTTGTAACTGCACAAACCTCTGTGTGGTCACTTGTGTTCTGTAAAGTCTAGAAGTCTTTGTGTGCAGTTGTTGAAGCCTCTTGTGCAGTTTTGTATTTTGGGAATTGAATCTCACATTAAAAGTTCACCATTTTTTGCTCCCAACTCTCCCTATAAAAGCAACTCCCCTACCTCATTTACACACTCAGAATTACTTAATCAAACTAATTGATTTCAAACAATTAATATTTTTTAAAGTTTGGTCTGAAAGGAACAAACTTTTTAGTTTAAACTTTATTTTGGTGATCGTTCCGAGGCATCTCTCCTCAAATCAGTCCGAGGAAGCCCTAATAACACCGTTCAAGTCGCCGTTTAAAAGTTATCGTTCTACCTAGCTGAGAAGGTGGAATTGCGATCTTGGCATTCGCTTCATCTGCCCTACGTCCCTAACTCTTGTCGTCATAAGGTATTTATTTTTCTTTTATTATTTTATTATTTTCTTTTGCTTTATATTGTTTTGTTTGTTTTGTTATTTTTCCCTTAGGTTTGCTTAGTTTGTTCTTTTTCATTTATTAATTCTTTGCTTTGCATGTTTTATTGTCTTCTTTCATTATTTTGAGGCATGTTGATTAGAATATAATTTAATTAACTTGATAAATGATTTGAATTGATACATCTACTTGTTAATTAAAATCTAACCTAATTAACAACTTGGTAAATAATCTTTTAGCCAATGAACTGAAACATGATCAAAGGTTAAGACTAAAACAACCCCCCTTTGTAAAAACGGCAAATTACGTGGATTTTAATTCCCATTCAAAAGGATATGTAGACTTGCTTGTTTAAAGCATCAAATCCAATTAAATAAATAATAATCCTTCTCTTGTATATTATTTTTATGAATTAGTTCTTTTCTTTGTCCTATTTACTTTTAGTTTTTTTTTTTATTTATTATGAGGTTGGTTTTGTTTCTCTTTTTTCTTTATTTTTCTTCAGTTATTGCTTTAGAATTATTTTGGGGAATGTGTGACTTCCTTAGAACCCATAAGGGCTAGAGGAAGCATCCCCTATTTTAGTTTTGAATTGTAAAGTTAATTCCTTTACTTTATTGCATTACTCTTTTTTTTTTTTTTGCTTTGAATGAATATTTATTTATTTATTTATTCATGCATTATATAAACTATTCATGAAATTTATTTTAAGTCATCTTATATTAAATTTGCCAAACTAATTATTTCCTAAATAAACTGAAAACCTAGTTCACGAATCCTCTTTAGTTTTGGGGCTAGTGATTTTTTTTCTATTGGGATATTAATTGAAGTCAATTTGGATTTTTTCCTTAATCTTTTTCCCAAATAAAAAACAAAGTTAAGGTGGCGACTCTAAGCTAATTTTTTTCAAAAAAATCAATTAATCGGAACTCGAGAGTTCCATCATAAGTTCAAACCCAAATGAACATTTTGATCCCACTTAGCGGATTAGATCGGTACTTGGGTAAGGCCTAAAAATTGGCGACTCCACTAGGGAACACCTTCTTTTTTATAAAAGAAATAAGAGGACTACCAATTAGTTTAAGTTAAAGTTTGGCACTTTTAATACAAAAATGGCTTTCATGCATCATTTGCATAGGCTTGTGAGGTCTCACCTGAACACCGGCCTGGTCTGCTAGAGTGAACCGGGATGCTCATTTGGGTTTAGACTCATGATGGAATCCTCGAGTTTAGATTTGGTTGATTTTGAAAATGATTTTGGGAGTTGCCACTCTAATTTATTTTAAATGGGAAAATTAAAGAAAAAACCCAGTTGACTCCAATTCATTAATTTTCAATTAATTTACCCAAAGATCAAACCAGGTTGAGCTCAGGGACTAGGTTTTTTGTTTTAAATAATTTAAATTTGTCTCTTAAGTTTAATTGGACTTAAAAATTAATTTCATGAATGACAAATATTATATTAAAATTATAATGCATGAGCATGATATGAGTGTAATGAGAAAATCAAAATGAAATATCTACAAATTACATTAATTAAAAGGGGAAAAGGGGATTGATTGGGATTTAGATTTAGATTCCAAACATGCCTATGTAGCCTATTGAATGGAAGTTAAAACTCACATAGTTCATTACACAATTAAGTGAAAGGGTTTATAGATTGTTTAGATTAATTGATTTGATTTGGGTTTGAGAGAAAAAAGCTAATACCTTGACTTTTGGTGGGCAGAGGATTTTATCGGACTGAAATTTCATTTTATTGAGACTGGGTGATTAGATTGATTGGGATATTAATTAATTAATTAATTAAAAAGATCAACTAACTAATTAATATGATGAAAATGGTAGAAGAATTAATTAATTTAAAAGGTTAATTAATTAATTTGGATGAAAGGTGAGTTAAGAAAATGATTAATTTTGGAGGATTAATTAATTAATTAAAAAGATTAATTAACTAATTAATATGATGAAAATGGTAGATGGATTAATTAATTAAAAAGATTAATTAATTAATTTGGATGAAGGGTGGATTTAAGAAAATGATTAATTTTATTTTAAACAAGTGATTAATTAATTAATTAAAAAGATTAATTAATTAATTAATTAATTAATTGACTGATTAAAAAAAAGATAATTTTAGTTAATTAAAAAGATTAATTAACTTGGTTAAGGTGAGATAATTAATTAATTAAAAAGATTAATTAATTAATTAGAGAGTGATTGGAGGGAAAAGAAGAGATGAATTAGAGGATAGTTATCAACTCTAACTTAAGGTGTGTTTTAAATAAGGAAATGGAAGGGCTATTTATAGGAAAATGTGGTGAGGGTGATATAGGAAGTGAAAATGTGAAAAGATGAAAAGAATAGGGCTAAACAATATTAAAAAAAATGAAAAAGAAGGATATCTTAGGAATTTGAACTTGGTGGGCGGCGTAGATTTGTGCTATGGGTGGTGCGGATCCGCGCTGCTTTAATGCAGCTATCGCGTGTGAGAAGCGCAGTGGGCTGTGTCAGACAAACGCTATTTGGTTTTTTTTTTTTATTATTTAGGGATTGGTTGGTTTGAGGTTTAGAAAATTTAGATGTTCGGATAGTAATGCAACTAAGGCTAAAAAAAATTTCTTTCAGGAATGCTGCCCTTGAATTCCTGCCCACAAATTGGCTAGTGGGACCGTCGTAAGGACTCTGCGTAGCGTGTTAAATTTAGCAGATGCTAAGGTGTAACTGGATGATGAGGGTGCAAAATTAAGGGTTCATACTTGTCCTCTCATCAGAATTGGCTTTGAACTAAAGGTAATTCTGATGATGTTGAACATTAAGAAGAAGTGCCATGTCAACTTTTGAGCTTGTGTGTTCTTATCAAGTCCTTTGGGGGGAGACCCTATAGGATAAACGAGGTTTTATCAATGGCTATTTGTTTGGCTTGATATTAGATACGAGAATGGTCTTGGTAAATTTCAATTAAAGCTATCTGTTCGGCCCTAATATTAGAGGTAAATAATGATATGGGGTAAATCTTAATCAAGGCCATCTGTTCGGCCTTAATGTTAGAGGTAAAAATGATTTGGGTAAATCTCAATCAAGACTATCTGTCTAGCCTTAATGTTGGAGGTAAAGATGATTTGGATAAATCTCAATTAAGGCTATCTGTTCGGCCTTAATATTGGAGGTAAAGATGATTTGGGTAAATCTCAATTAAGGCTATCTGTCTGGCTTTAATATCGAGGTAAAGATGATTTGGGTAAATCTCAATCAAGGCTATTTGTCTGGCCTTAATGTTCGAGATAAAGATGATTTGGGTAAATCTCAATCAAAGTTATCTGTTCAGCCTTAATATTGAAGGTAAAGAAGATTTGGGTAAATCTTAATTTTGATGATAGTGAACCGAAGAGAGGGGATGGTATAAGGAACCAAAGCGATGTCTATGTTGGTACTTGGACATATTTAGGTGAGAGACATGGTTGAAAAAGGAAGATGGTAAAAAGAACCACAGGGATGTTTAAGCAATCATTCTTAAACATTTATGGGGGGAAAGTGCAGCTGATGAATGGAAGTAAGAAAATGGACCAAAGAGATATCTAAGCTGGTGACTAGATATTTTTAGGTGAATTGATGGATTTGGGTAAAAAAAGATGGAAAGTGGAACCATATAGATGTATAGGTGATCGTTTCTAGACTTTTATAGGTGAAATTGATAGATTTGGATAAAAGAGACAGAAAAATGAATCATATGGATGTTTAGGTGACTGTTTCTAAACATTTATGGGTGGAAGAGAATTTTGGAAAAGATATTTTAGTGAAAGGAGAGCCTTGATCTATGGCGAGTTAGCTTGAGAGATTCTAAGAAGATTTTGGTAAAGGGAGAGTCTCGGCCTATGGCGAGTCAGCTCGATAGATTCTAATAAGATTTTGGTTGTACCAAAGAAACTTGAGCTTTTGAATGTAAGGGGTTAGGCCTTTCAGAAGGCTTAAAGAAACTTTGCTGGGAGTAAAGGGACTTTGGAAGTCATACTTCATTGATTAGTATTTGGAAAGGTATCATTTAGCTCTAAAGAAGCATAGGTCAACTTTAGGAGGTGTCGGTCAGCTTTGAAGAGGTACTGGTTAGCTTTAGGAGATGTCAGTGAGGCTATTGGCTCAGCTTATGCATGATGATGCATGATTGTAGATGATTGCATAGATGCAAGTACACAAATGATGCATGCATGTTTCAGAATTCATAGACCCTTTTATTTGACTTTTATACCATGCATGATTTGTAATGATGCCTGTGATGAATGATTGCATAGATGCATAATGGTGGATTTATGCATTAATTTTTTTCATGTTAATTTTGCGTCCATGGAGCCATGTATTTAGGTACTGAGAAACTCAAGTTGGATTGGTATGGGATAGTTGCCTGTGAGGTCTCGCCCGAGTATCGGCCCGATCTGCTAAAGGGAACCAGGATGCTCATTCGGGTTTAGACTCACGATGGAACCCTCGGATTCGGATTGGGTTGATTTTGAAAATGATTTTGGGAGTCGCTACCTTAATTTTATTTAGTTGGAAAAATTAAGAAAAAATCCAATTTGACTCCAATTCATTAATTTTTTTACTTTAATTTGCCCATGGATAAAATCATTAGCCTCAAACCAGGTTGAGTTCGGGGACTAGGTTTTTGGTTTTAAATAATCATTCTTTCGCTCTTAAGTTTAATTTGATTTGAAAATTGGGTTTCATGAATGACATTTATAAGATGATATTAAAGAAAATGCATGAATATGGCATAATATGAATGCATGGTGAAAATAAAACATTAACAAATTAATTAGAAAAAAAAGGGGAAAGGAGATTGATTGAGATTTGGATTTAGATTCCAAACGTGCCTACGTACGCCATTGAATGGAGATCAAAACCCACGTAGTTTGTTCCACGGTTAAGTAGAAGGATTTAAGAGTTGATCAAAATGATTTTGGTTTGGGTGTGTTGAGAGTGAGGTAAAAGGCTGATACCTTGACTTTTGGTGGGTGAAGAGTTTTATCGGACCGAAATTCCATTTTATCGGGACTGAGTGATTGGATGGATTGGAAGATTAATTAATTAATTAAAATAATTAATTAATTAATGTGATGAAAGGGACGGATGAATTAATTAATTAAAAAGATTAATTAATTAATTTGGATGAAAGGTGGATTGAGAAAATGATTAATCTGATTTTGGAAAAAGGAATGATTTTTGAAAAAAGAGTGATTAATTAATTAATTAAAAAGACTAATTAATTAATTAATTGAGTGATTAATTAAAAAAGTTTTAGTTAATTAAAAAGATTAATTAACTTGGTTAGGGTGAGATAATTAATTAATTAAAAAGATTAATTAATTAATTAGAGAGTGATTGGAGGGAGAAGAAGAGAGGCATTTGAGGATAGTAATCTACTCAAATTCAAGGGGTGAAGAGAAATGAGAAGTGGAGGGGGTGTTTATAGGAAAAGTGGGTGAGGGTAGTTTGGGAGGTGGAAAATGAAAAGACCAAAAGAGTAGAGCTAGAAAAAAGCTAAAAAATCATATTGGAGGGTATTTTGGGAACTGTAGGCGGACAGTCTAAGCGGCGCTATCATATGCTTGGGCAGCTCCATTGGGCCTCTGGGCGGCGCGCCGCCTGCAGGGGTAATGACACCACCCAAGTTGGAGCCAGCGCTGCCTACGCCATGGTAGGGGTGCTAGCTAGATTTTTACTTTTTCATTTGGTAAGATTTTTGAACTTTTAGATCAGTTTTCGGGAGTTATAGAGTTCAGAAAATTAATCGGTCAATGTCGATAGGTTCGAAATTAATTTTAGAATATTTGAGCAGTCAGTTAGAGAGAAAATTTGATTAGTTTCAAAAAAATATTGTCTGATATAGGTATGATCAGGGTAGCGCACTAAACTTAGCCGGTGTCAAGCTGCGGTCGAATGATGAGGTGTAAAATTAAGGGTTCAAATTGCCATGGTGGCTTTATAAGGAGTTTAAGGGGATTGAGATTGTTTTGAGGGCTTGAGTTTTGAGGTCTAGCAGCCCGAGATTTATGTTTTGGTGCTGCTGAGAAGGAGTTGTGTCCATTCTCGAGGAGTTTGCCATTTTTTGTATTTTTCAGGAGTTTTAAACTTACCTTAAGATATTGCAGGTTAGATAGTAGTTGATGATGGTTAGTTGAATTTAACCACTGTAATTGAAAAGTTTCATGATCCTGGTGATCAAGAAGATATGAGGGGGACAGAGGCTCAGGATGAAGGCTTTGATTTTCTACTTGACAGTTAAATACAAGCCTGCTGATAGGGGTAATGCCAATGGTAGATGAAGTAGAGGCATTTTTTGGTTGGAGCTATGCTAGCAAAGATACTGATGAGTCTTGATTGCTTTGTTCAGGATTTAGAGAGATGGATTGTCTTGCCAATTATTCTTAAGTGAGAAAAAAAATTTGTCTATTCTTACCCTTTCTATTTTGGGTGCATTATAGGTGTTTGGTTTTAGGTTTTGGGTTATCTTAGTGTGAACCCTTAAATTTACACCCTTAGGATCCGACCGTAGCTTGACACTTGCTAAGATTTATGCACTATGCATACAGCAGTCCCGCTAGCCGGTTAATAGGTAGGAGTCAAAGGGCAGTGCCTCGTTAAAAAATAAATTTCTTAAAACTTTCACTTTCAGATGATTAACACTCGATTATGAACCCATAGAATCAAGCTGGGCTCAAATCGGATAAAAAACAGATGAGAACGGGCTGAAAAATGAGCTACGGCAACCTGCAGGCTGATTGCAACAACTTGCAGCTGTCTGTGATTACCACAGCTACAGAGGTCCCTGTGGTAGCCAATTGGCTATAGCAGCTAGCCCTGCAGTTACCGCAAAGGGCTTTGTGATTACTGCAGCCCAGAATGAGTTACCGTAGCGCGTTTTTCCTGCTTTTCACACCGAAAATTCACCTTTTTAAGCCCTAAACTCTCCCTATAAATACCTTACACCTCTTAACAACTTTGACACATAAATATATGCTTCTATACTCTCTTTAGAGCTTTCTAAACCTTATTAATAAGTTTTTCAATCATCAAAACCCTCTTTCTAAATCTCTAAATCTTTAAAACCCCATTCTAAAACTTCCTTCTAATCACCTTAAATCTTATCTCTAAGCTTCCTAATAACCTCAAACCTTATTCCTAAGCCTGCTAATTGTCTCAAACCTTATTCCCAAGCTTTTTAATCATCTCAAAACCCTATTCATAATCCTTTTAATCACCTCAAACCTTATCTCTAAGCTTCCTAATGAAGAAAACGGTGCAACTCAAGTTATTTCTTTCAAAAGGGAATTCGTGGTTCTTAAGCAAAGGTGTGATTCAAGTCTCTCCAAGAAGAGTTCATGCTATTCAAGAGTTTTTCTTCCAAAAAGAGTGCTCATGCTATCCCTAAGTTAAGGTGGAACTTAGATATGATGCCAAGCTTACTCCCTACGTTCCTTGCCGATGGAAGCAAAAGGTAAAAGTTCTTTCTTTTTTCCTTTTCACTTTCAATTTCAAGATCTAAATTTGAAAAGATCTAATTTTTTGCTAATTAAAATATGACCTAATTAACAAATCCCTAAGCCTTTTAAAATCAATCAAAACATGATAATAAAGGCTATGACTTAAAAATCCCTTTTTCGCAAGAAGGAAGAACTGCGTGGGGTTTGATTCCCATTCAAAGGGATACCATCTATAAGGTATTCAACTCCGCTAAAATTAATAACTTCTTCTCTCTATCATCTTCTTCACATAGTTTAGGGTTGAAATTGCTTTTCTTAAATAAAAGTTGAAACTTTAGTTCTTTTTTTATTATTTTTCTTTATTTTATTTGTTTGGATTATATTTGGGGAATGTGTGCTTTTTCTAAAACCCATAAGGGCTAGAGGAAAGATCCCTTAATTTTGATATTTTAACTTGTAATAGTTTTAAGTATTTTTTTTTATTTTTCGCATTTTATAATTGTCATTATCTCATATTCACCATGTATTGGACAAATAATATTTGTTTTATACATCATATTATATCTGTTCATGCATACATAAAAATTTCTTTTTAAAAGCTATTTTGTATTTAAGCCAAATTAATTTTTTTGTATTGTTTTAACTAAAACCTAGTCCTCGAGCCCTCTTTGGTCATTCAAGGACTAGTGCTTTTCCTTGGGATAAATATTATATTTTGGAGTCAATCAAATTGGGTTTTTCCTTTAATTTTCCTAACTAAAATAAACAAAATTAAAGTGGTGACTCCCTTTGCAAATTACAACTTACAAAATATAATTTTTTGAACTCATAGCGAGTTCCCATTGTGATGTTTCTCCCAATGAGCATTTTTGATTTCCTTTAGCAGATCGGACCGGGTACTCGGGCGAGGCCTCACAGTTGGCAACTCCATTGGGGACTCCAAAATCTTTTTTTCAAAATAAAAGATAAAAGTGGACTACTCTTGGTAAAATAAAAGTTTGGCTTTTTAGTACAAAGTAGCTTTTCATGCATCACTATATTGGGCTCCTTGTCCAAAACCCTAGTTTCTTAGGAAAACAAAAGATAAAAAGTAACATCGAGGGGGCAACCTTAGGTCTGCTTGTCGATAATGAAATCATCTAGCCCACAACATATCTTCTAATCCTTTTAGAGGTGTAACGAGTATACAAGTACCGTTGGACCCACACGAGGCTCCCTGACTCACATATGGTTAGGTATATCACATCTCTAGTGTGATGGGTTCCTTTTAAACCACCCTTACCCTTTCATGTAATGACTCATAAAACCTTCCTTTAGGACTATATGCACCATAATACTGAACTTGGTATTTCATGAAACCTTTTTTAATCGTTCATGTATGCGTGCATAGCTTGAACCTTATGAGGAGTCAAAAACCTATCTAAACATCTTTATACCCAAAACCCATTGGTCCACCTGAACCCATGGTCAAAACCCTAAACCCATTAGTCCACCTAAACCTATGGTCAAAATCCAAAACTCATGGTAAAAAATAAACCCATATATGGTACCCTTATCCTTATCCACAATCCTTATCCAAGTTAAACACTGACCTAGTTGTATTTTTTATAACCGTTACCTAAGCTAAACACTGACCTAACTTTCATCCTTCACAATTCTTACCTAAACTAAACACTAACCCACCTTTCATCCTTCACCCAAGCTAAACATTAACCTAGCTTTCATCTTTCACAACTCTTACCCAAGTTAAATAATGGCCTAGCTTTCATCTTTTATAGTCCTCACCAAAGCTAAACATTGACCTAGCTTTACTCTTATCCTTAATCATTACCTAAACTAAATGTTGACTTGGTTTCACCTTCAACATTACTATCTAAACCCATGCTTCTATCTAAGCCCATGGTCTAATCCACCATTATCTAACTATCACCAAACCCATAGTCCACCCAACCTCCAAATCCATGTACATCCATAACCCAATTGCAAAACCCATGGTCCTTCCATCCTTAAGCCTATACTAAACCATCCATAAATTGCAAATCCAATTACTTAAGGCTAAACTCTAACTTAGCCTTCCTAACTAAACTTTGGTTCCTCAAAAACTAAAATCCAACCTAGCCACTCAAAGTTAAAATCTGACTTAGCCACCAAAAGCTAAAATTCGACCTAGCTCCCCTAGCTAAATGCCTACCTAGCTAACATCACACACCTCTACCCTTCTTTTTACTCATAACTTGCCAACCTAGCCATAAGACATCATCGTCTATAAGCCCAACATCCTTGGCCTATTACTTTCAAAACCAATCCATTACCCTGAGATTGACAAATGCCTATAAGCCTACCCTAAGCCCAATACCTTTGGTTCAACACACTACCCTTGGCCTAATATGCTACCTTAAGCCCAATACCTTTGGCCCAATGTGATACCCTAAACTTAATACCTTTGGCCCAATACACTACCTTAAGCCCAATATCTTTGGCCCTAGCACAATATCTTAATCCTAATACCTTTGGCCCAATACATTATTTTAAGTCCAATACCTTTGGTTCAACCAAATATCTTAAGCCTAAGACCTTGACCTAAACAACATTAGGAAATCATCAAAAGCGCAAATGCAGTAAGCTTACAACATCAATGGAAGGCTTTTTCCTTAAAGTGTGCATGCCCATCTCATTGCTTCTTTTCCAAGCACTTACCTTATTCTTTGACTTGGTTTTAAAGGTACCAATGGCAAGCCTGATTGACATAGAAGCTTTAACTAACCTACTCAAGAGGCAAGAAGAGAACCTTCAAGTTATTCTCATATTGTTTTATCATAGTTTTATATTATTTTTGATTCCTTTAATTGTTAATTCATAATTTATTTTTATGATTTTATGATGTTTTTATTGTGTTTGTTAAGTTATTTTTAGTTGCATTAAATAATTAAAAAAATCAGAAGTTTGGAGCGAAGATGAAAAATTTGGCAGGACGAATGCCATCGCAACAGCCCCCAGTGCCCGTGGCAGCCCCTAGCAGCACGTTCCCAGTGCTAGCAGTGCGTCCCTAGTGCCAGCTGCCCTCCTGTTGTGCCCAACAACCTTCTTTAGCACCTAACAACACCTCACTAAGTGTAGCAGTAGCAGTGCTAGCTACCTTCCTCCAGTGCCCCGCTGTAGAGAGTCTCTTGCAGGCCACCAAGGCTAGAGTCCAGCTACTGATCCCAGCGCCCGTTGCGTCACTTATGAGCAGATATCGAAGATTTTTTGAGATTTTCAATCCTAAATTATTTTAGGAAAGTAGAAACTAAATAAGAAGTTTTGTTATTATAAATGGGGATGTCTGGAGGAAGAAAATCATCTTGATTTTGATCTTGATTTTGAGGAATTTTAGGGGATAGTATATTCTCTTTTAATTTTCTATTTTCTTAATTTTAGTTTTCAAATTTCAACACTTAGAAGAGATTGTTTTTAGTGATTTTGGGAATTCTTTGTGAAGACGCCAAGAGATTGGGTTAGAACATCAAATTGGTTTATAAGATTAATTTCTTAGTTATTTTCATCTTTTGATTATTGAATTGATGATTTTAATTTAATGAATTCTTTTGATTTTAATAATTTGGAGGTTATCATTATGTTTCCCATGAACTAATTTCAATCTTGTCTAGGGTTTGTATGATGTGTTCATGATATGGAATTGAATATAATCCCTTTTGATTATTTTTATTATTCCTAATTGAATTGATTGATTGTTTGACTTAGGTTTTGAACAAAGGAACAAGAGTTGAAGTTCAATTCTAGAATTCATTCTTTTAGGATCTTAAAACGAATTAGAAATATAAGTTTTAAGATTATGCTTTAGTTTTTGATATATGATTTGATAGAATAATTTCTATGAATGCGATTGCTAATAGATTGATTTTTATTCTTTGAATTATTAGAAACTAAGGCTTTAAAGTAATCAATTGGGTATATTTATGAATATATAGAATTGATAAACTGAATACAAACCCCAAGCATCATTCACTCATTGTTTTAAAACCTATTGCATTTTAATCTACATTTTCTTTTAATTTCTTGTTTTGCAATTATTTCTTTTCAAATCATTCAAATTCTTTTCATTTAATTTGCTTTAAATCGAGATAAATATTTCCATTTGTAATTTCTTGAGAGATATGACCTTGGGTGCTTCTGATATACTACAATTGCCCCATATATTTGTGAGTCGCTTTTTGATAGGTTATTTTGAGGCGAACACATCTCTGCCCTAGATGCTCAATGAACCAATTTCAATCAGGCTTTAGCTAGCCAACAATCCAGTTTTAATAATGCCCTAATCCATCTTACTTCTGCTTTCACTAATGCTTTGAGTTTCTAATGCCAACTTATCATCGATGAAGTGAGAGGAATGTTGAACCAAGCTAAACCCATCAATGCTGCACCTACCATTGACATGACCCATAATTTTACATCCTTAATCTCAAACATCAATGCCATTCTAGCCTTAGCCATGCCATCAGTCTTAGATACTAACATTGCCTCTTCTTTGAATGCTTTTCAAAGTAAGGAAAACCCTACCTTTTCAAAGCAAGGAAAACCCCACCTCTTCTGCTATCAAAAGACCCTTAAACCACAACATTGATGCACTAGAGCAAACCCTCACAATGAAAAAGGGTGTAAGAAGATCAATACCTCCACTTCCCTTGCCTCTACTGAATGGAAGGATATGGACACCTACACTCCCCTTATTGATGTCAAATGAGAGAGTATAGAGGTAGCTGGCATGACTAGTAGGCAACCCTTGAAATCTCAATGAAGGGCTTTCACAGATTTGGGAGTTCCATTAGCAATAGTATATAAGAAGGTTTTGAAGGCAAGAATGGTAAAACCCCTAGAACCAAGAGTCCCTTCTAGTCCCTTACCAAAGAGTTACCTACCCAATGAGTATTGTGAATATCATCAAGGAGCGGGGTACCAAATCAATGCATGTAAAGCTTTGAAACATAGAATCCAGGATCTGATCAATAGTGGAGATATCATCCCCCAAAGCAAGACCTAAGACCTTAATTCAACCCTGAGTAGCATAACATGAAGGAGTTCAAGCCTAGCTAATCTGACCTATCTGAGGTTGAATTCTAAGTCTGAATTTGAGTCTGAGCCTAAGCCTAAAAGTCTGAGTCTAAGTCTGTCATTTTATTTTATTTTGTCAACCATGTCAGTCCCTTTTTTTTGTTATTTTATAATAAAGTTTCCTTTATAGTAATGCATCTATGTTCTCTTTTCATTATTTGTGCATTAACTTTCATATTTTCCTTGATTGAGTTTGACACGAATGAGCTAAAAAAAAAAAGAAGAAAAAAAGAAAAGAAAACAAAAGAAAATGAAGAAAAAAGGGGTAAAGATTAAATCCACCACAATTAGCATAGATCAAAATGTGGGGTGTCCTCATTCTCTTGAATCAATAAATTCTTCATAAGCTCCTAACCAAAGAAGGACCTCTCATAAGATAGTTAAAGCACAAGGAACAAGTAAATGTAATTACCTATTGCATAATTCGATAATCAAATGATGCACCTCAATAAGGGGCGACAAGAAGACCTTTATCAAACCCAAAATTCAAAGATCAGAGCCTCTCAACATGAAGAAAAATAGCAAATCATGGTGGAATCCTTTCTCCCAAATTTCATTAATCCAAGCTCACTAAGTTGAAAATTTGAAAGGGCAGCTTAAACAAAAGTTAGAGCTAAAAAGAAAAAAAAAATAAAAGAGAGAGAGAGAGAGAGAGAGAAAGAGAGAAAGCTCATCAAAGTCACCTTCCCTCATGTCCAAAGTTGTTAAATTATCAATTTATCTGGTCTCATATCTCCAAAGTCATCCTTCCTCATCAAAGGCTCATTCTTTAAAGTTATGCTGTCTTCTATGCCCTTATCTTATAATGGGGCCACGTCTTCCCAGAACGTCATTATTTGTTGTCAGTCCATCCCATTACTTAGTTCAAAGAGTTAATACATATCTCTATTCCATCACATCCCTATCGCTCATTTGGGATCATGATCCCCAAGTTGTCTTCCTCCACTAGCCGTTTAGCCATTCCTAAGGGCTCTTTGTTTTAACCAGTGCAGTCAGTGTGTTATCAAGTCAAACTAATTAAGTGTCACTCTAAGAGTCTCTTCAATCTCAAACATCCAGAAAAGCTTCACTTGCTCTTTTCCATGATTTATGCTATAAAAAGCAAAACCATACAATCTCCATGATTCTTTTCAAAAGTTTTAGCTTACCTTCAAACCATTCCTGAACTTTTCCATCCCAAGCCTCATTTGCAAATCATACCATCATTTCAAGCTCAAGTCATGTGCCACCCTTTTTTTGGCAAAATCTCATCATGGGCAGAACTAAAAATCCCAAGTCTCTCAAGACTCATCATCTTTGAATTTAGTTTCCTTGGCAAAACCAGAACTCGGGCATATCTCCCAAAGCCTATCATCCTCAAGTTGATTAAGAAGGACTCGAACCAATCAAGGCCCATCTTATGCCTTTTTGGCAAATATCTCATGATCTTTGAAAGATTAAATTGGCAAAACAACATAATCCTGAGAATTAAAGCCTCTTAAAGCCTGCAAACTATTCTGATGCAACCATGTCAAAGGGCAAATCCTTATCCATGAGCCTATGGTATCCTTATGACCAAAACTGGTAGCTCCATCCTGAGCTAATGCCAGCCTTTCAAAGAACCCTCGTAGAAAACTATCCTCAACACTAGAAGCCTTCACCTTGAAGCCCAAATTTAGAAGTCTTCACCATGAAGCCCAAAACCAAAAGTCTTCGCCATGAAGCCCAAATCTAGAAGCCTTCACCATGAAGCCCAAACCAAGAAGCCTTCACTAAGAAATCCAAACCAAGAAGCCCTCACCATAAAGCTCACTCCTAAAAATTCTTCATCACGAAGCCCACCCCTAAAAGGCCTTCATGATCTCCTCTAAGGAAAAATCTAACTAAGCCTTCAAAATTGATTGCCTAGCCTGACATTTTCCTCTAAAGTTAAGATTAGCCTCCTAGGTCTAGCATCTGAACCTGATCTCTTTGACCAAGCCTTCTGAATGAACTCACCAGAAGGCCATAACTTAATCGAGCATCTAATATGATCTCTTACAAAGCCAAGCCAGACTGAGCTTCCAAATGAACCTAGCCAAACCTGACTTAGCCTTCTAAACAAATCTCCCCTAAAGCCAAAACCAGAAGGCTATAAATGACCAAGCCAATTGCCAGACTTGACCTTCCCCAAAACTAGACCTAACCTAAACCTTATCGTCTCAAAGCACTTGAACCCCCCTATTCAAGCTTTCCAATTCAGCCTTAAGCCAAACATTATTGCAAACCGAACACACCTAAACCCTGCCCGACCTCTTCTAGCCATACTTGGTTTAACCTCCCAAAGTGACTTCTTCTTAGGCCAAAATAATAGCCATTAACCAACTAGCCTTATACCTGACAATCCTATTTCAACCCTAAGCTAGCCGATTAGCAAAAAAAAAAAAAAAAAAAAAAAAAACAAACTGCTTTCCTTTATCATCCTAAAGTGGGGGCACCTCCTTTTCAAATATTCACCTTTCCAAAGTGGTAGTATCTTTCTCCAAGAAGCTTAGCACTCTCCTACCAAACTGACTGTTCATAGGTTCAAGGTATCCAATTATTGCATAGTCATATGCATTTCACAATAAAACAAGTTATAAGTCAGACTTCCAAATCAAAATGGATCATCTCTTTCCTACCAGATAGGGTCGTCATCATTTCTACCAGATAAAAATATCATATTTTTAGCTTCTACCAGAAAGGACAACCTTATGATTCATATCTCAAATCTATATTAGGTATCTCTTTTAATTAGACTCATCCTAAGATAGCCTTAGGTTGCATACCTTAAATATGAATTAGGTATCTCTTTTAATCAGACCCATCCTACGATAGCCTTAGGATGCATACCTTAAATATGAATTAAGTATCTCTTTTAATCGGACCCATCCTAGGATAGCCTTAGGATCCATACCTTAAATCTGAATTAGGTATCTCTTTTAATCGGAATCATCCTAGGATAGCCTCAGGATCCATACCTTAAATCTGAATTGGGTATCTCTTTTAATCAGACTCATCCTAGGATAGCCTTAGGATTGATACCTTAAATCTGAATGAGGTATCCCTTTTGACCAGACCCACCCTAGGATAGCTTTAGGATCATTTCACCCATAAATGTTTAGATCATCTAGGCATCCTTGTGTTTTCTTTTTTTCACCACTTTTTAAAAAATCAACCATTCTCATCCAAACATGTCTAGACGCTGACTTAGGCATCCATTTGGTTCATTTTACCATCCCTCATTCTAGGGTTCACTATCATCAGAATCGCCTTTTGCTCAAAGCTAATCTTGATGAGGGGGTAGCTATGAACCCTCAAATTTACACCCTTAGGATCTGACTGCAGCTTGACACTTGCTAAGATTCGTGCACTACGCATATGGCAGTTCCGCTAGCCGGTTAACGGGCAAGGGTTGAGAGGGCAGTGCCCCTTACGGGGTATAGGGAAAAATAAATTTCTTGAAACTTGCACCTTTAGATGATTAGCACTCAATTACAAATCCATAGAATCAAGCTGGGCTCAAATCGGATAAAAAATGGATGAGAACGGGCTGAAAAATGAGCTACAGCAACCCTTAGGCTGGTTGCAGCAACTCGCAGCCATCTGCGGTTTAACACAGCCTTCGCTACAGTTACTATAGAGGTCCTTGTACTAGCGAATTGGCTACCACAGTCAGCCTTATGGTTACCATAAAGGGCTTTGTGGTTACCACAGCCCAAAATGAGTTACCGCAGAGTGTTTTTCCTGCTTCCCACATTGAAAATTCACCTTTTTAAGCCCCTAAACTCCCCCTATAAATACCTTACACCTTTTAACAACTTTGACACACAAATATATGCTTCTATACTCTCCTTAAAGCTTCCTAAACCTTGTTCAAAAGTTTTTCAATCATCAAAACTCTCTTTCTAAACCTCTAAATCTCTAAAACCCCATTCCAAAACTTCCTCCTAATCACCTCAAATCTTATCTCTAAGCTTCCTAATCACCTCAAACCTTATTCCCAAGCCTCCTAATTCTCTCAAACCTTATTCCCAAGCTTTTTAATAATCTCAAAACCTTATTCATAATCCTCCTAATTACCTCAAACCTTATCTCTAAGCTTCCTAATCAAGAAAACATTGCAACTCAAGTTATTTCTTTCAAAAGGGAATTCATGGTTCTTAAGCAAAGGTGTGATTCAAGAGTTCTTCTTCTAAAAGGAGTGCTGGTGTTATCCCTAAGTTTAGGTGGAACTTAAATCTAATGCCAAGCTTGCTCCCTACGTTCCTCGCCGACAGAAGCTAAAGGTAAAAGTTCTTTCTTTTTTCCTTTTCAATTTCAATTTCACGATCTAAATCTGAAAAGATCTAATTTGTTGCTAATTAAAATTTGACCTAATTAACAAATCCCTAAGCCTTTTAAAATCAATCAAAATATGATAACAAAGGCTCTGACTTAAAAGCCCCTCCTTCGCAAGAAGGAAGAACTGCGTGGGGTTTGATTCCCATTTAAAGGGATACGCAGGCTTGCCATCTGTAAGGCATTCAACTCCGCTAAAATTAACAACTTCTTCTCTCTATCATCTTCTTCACATAGTTTAGGGTTGAAATTGCTTTTCTTAAATAAAAGTTGAAACTTTAGTTCCTTTTTTATTATTTTTCTTTATTTTATTTATTTGGATTATATTTGGGGAATGTGTGCTTTTCCTAAAACCCATAAGGGCTAGAGGAGAGATCCTCTGATTTTGATATTTTAACTTGTAATAGTTTAAGGTAGTTTTTCTTTATTTTTTCACATTTTATAATTGTCATTATCTCATATTCGCCATGTATTACACAAATAATATTTATTTCATACATCATATTATATCTGTTCATGCATACATAAAAACTTCTTTTTAAAAGCTATTTTGTATTTAAGCCAAACTAATTTTTTTGTATTGTTTTAACCAAAACTTAGTCCCCGAGCTCTCTTTAGTCATTCGAGAACTAGTGTTTTTCCTTGGGATAAATGTTATAATTTTGGAGTCAATCAAATTAGATTTTTCCTTTAATTTTCCCAACTAAAATAAACAAAATTAAAGTGGTGACTCCCTTTGCAAATTACAACTTACAAAATACAATTTTATGAACTCATAGCGAGTTCCCATTGTGATGTTTCTCCTAATGAGCATTTTTATTCCTCTTTAGCGGATCGGACGGGTGCTCGAGTGAGGCCTCACACTTGGAAGTGTGTTGATGGATCATTTTTGGGTGGTGGCCCCTGCTTTTCAGTTTGCACATGCTTTTTAAGACTCAGTCAGAGATTGGAAAGGATGGTTGCTTCTAGTTTGCCCTTAGAAGACACATTTTTAGTGTTGCCAATAGTAAAGGATTAGATCTCTCATTATTGGGAGCCATAGGTTTTGAGTTATTTGCCTATTGGGTTTAGTTTGAATGACTTTCCACTATGGGATAGGGTCTTGAGGTAGATGGAGTAGACGTAAGATGTGCCCCTAGTTTTTCTTTCTTAGAGCCTATGTAGCTCATAGCTCCCATTGCTAGAGTTATCAGATGGTGGTTGGCTTAGGAGTTATCATGCTGTTCATTTTGGGATTTCATTAGGGACCATAGAGAGGTATGATAGGTAGTTGATAAAGGTGCTTTAGCTAGTTAAGAAAGAGTACCTGGCTGCCTTGCTAAGGGGAATAGAGGGTGACATAGTTAAGGAGGGAGAGACTGTAGAAGGAGCCACTAGTAGCAAGAGGGCTGTGGCACAAACAAAAGGGATGACTCGATCTTTGAAGGAGACTCAAGGATCTACTGGAAGTATGACACCGCAGGTTGCAGTAGTGACTCAAATTATGGTGGCGGTGACAAAGGACATAGTGATTGCAGTGAGATAGGATGATATTACAATGGTAGTTTAGAGAAAGACTACTATAGTTAGTGCAGTTTCAAAACTACTGATGCTTAAGAAAGGGTTTTCGATACTATTGTGGTAAGTAGCTCTAATTCTATTGATACTTCTATTGTTGTGGCAAAAGGAGCTATAGAGACCTGGAGGAGGGGTATGCCGATTTGAGGAGATTATTGCAGACTTTGATCCTGATGAGGACACAAGAGATTTGCATCTCAGGAAGTAGAGGAGGACTAGTTAGACCATGACTTTTTTTTTTTTTGCTTTTTCCTTCAAAATACTTGCAGGTTTACAGGACTACACAAAACAGGATAAGCTATAGAGGATATTGAAAGGGCTATCCTTTTTGTCAAAATGATGGGTTTGTATTTTGCAATATTTGATCACCATTAAATGAGACATTTTTTATTTTTGCTTTAATTTCTGCCTAAGCTGCCCTTTTGGGTTTTCAACTTAGTGAGCATTCTTTTCTTCTTCCTTTTTTTTTTTTTTGTCTTTTCTCTCTCTCTCTCTCCCCCCCCCCTTTCTCTCTCTTTTGTTTAGGCAAAAGAAGTGAATGATGTACTAGGCACAAAGAAAATGAGAATGCAATGCAAATAAAATATTTTGTATTGTGATTTGAATTGCACCCGAGACGGGCTGCCTACGTATCCCTTACATCACTTTTCTATTGGTTATTTCTTTTAGGGAGAATCAAGTTCACATAGTTCTGATTACATATGCATGAGAAACAGAAATGAAATGCAGATGTCATTTTTGGATGATGTATCATTTCAACTTATTTGGGTTTCCAGGATGGGAGAATTCATTTCAATCCACGTTTGTAAAGATGGTGCCTCCATCGGATAAGATCTTCTTGTACTGTCTACCCCAATTTAGTTTAAACTTCCTTTTGGATCATGAATAGGGGCTTTGAATTTCTTCTAGAACTAGATTTTTTCTTGCGAACCCTTGTCTCTCACCTTCTAGTTGAAGTGCTTAGCTAGTCTTCATTAATGATAGCCCTAAATTTCATACAGAGCATCCATTCTCTTCTTTGTTAATGGTATTCAGTTGGTCATGATATCTTTCAATCTATTTTGTCTTCATTTTCTGTAGCTTCACCTTGATAGGTTTCTTGTATGTGTAGGTCACAATCTCGTGAACTGCAATGCTTGGATCATCCCTAACTTGTCTTGTATAGAACAACCCATGAGCTACTACTATGCAAATGCAATGTATGTGATTTTTTATTCTTTTCTTTTGTGCTATAATTAATTAATCCTTTTGCCTTTTCACATTTTTTTTATTTTTTTTGTTGCCTTTTTTTTAAGATGTCCCACTTAAAGATGAATTAGAAAAATTAAAGCAAATTAGAAAATTTAAAATTTTCATTATTGATAAAAGTCCCACCATGAGTATATTGAAGGATAAGCCTAGAAGGCAAAACACAGACTCAGAAGGGCAAGACTTGACAGACTTAAATTCAAAGAAAAATTTAATAGAAAATAGATTAAAAAAAACTTAAGACTCAGATGACTCAGACACTGACTCAAAGGACTCAGACATGGATTCGGAGGACTTGGATAGGGGTATAGCAGGGCAGCATTCTTCCCCAAATATTGGTTACTATGTGGAGCTTGAGATGGTCGAGTGAGCTTGGTAGTTCAAAAAGGATTGGTGACAATGTTAGGCTTTGGGTTTGGGAGCAATGATGTCTCCACTGTTAATAAGGTCATGAATTTTGTGCTTTAGAGCCTTGAATGCATCAATTTTGCGCCTTGAACCTTGATGATAGTTGTAGATCTCATTGGCATTATACTCTTTAGGCAAGGGGTTAAGAAGAGGCCGTGGTTCTAAGGGCTTAACCATATGAGCCTTTAAGGCCTTCTTGTAAACAGCACTGAGGGGCATGCCTAGCTTAGAAAAGTCCTCCTTTCTAACCTCATTAGCTGGTGATAAGAGACAACATTTACCTCTCCTTCTCTTTTGGTAGTGGAGTTGGTGGTGTAATTGTTGTTCTTATGATACCTCAAACTAGAGGATTCATATTTGATTTGTCCTGATTGAATTAGATCCTCGATCTTGGAAGTAATGGCAATGAGAGCTTTGAAGCTAGGGAGGTATTGCATTTATAGATAAGGCTAATATTGCAGGAGGAGGTTTATAACAATGATGTTAATTTGCTCTACTTCAGATGGATAGTTCACCATTTGAGTTGCTTTTGTCCTCCACCTTGTAAAGAATAAGGTGAAGGGTTCTCTTGGCCTTTATTGGTGGTTTCTAGATCTCGATGGGTGACATTCACCTCAATGTTATAGTGGTATTGCTTGTCCCAAGTCTTCTTGTGATTCTAGTCGAGATTTAGTAACCATTTAACAGCTGCTTTAGTTAAAGACTATTGGAATAACTGAGCAAGAAGCTTGTCATCCACACCGAAAGGTCTCATGGCACCCACATACATCTTGAGATGAGTTTTGGGACACACAGTGCCATTAAACTTGTCCATGACTGGCATTTTAAATTTTGGTGAAACCCTTGCATTTGGGAAGAGAGCTAAGGAGTCAACATCTATCATGTCTTCATGTTTTTTGACGTTCTTGAGAGTTCTCTCCATGGCCTTAATTTTCTCCACCAATTTCTTAGCTTTAGGAAAGCTAGAAAAATCTCCACTTTAAAAAGGATTTGTAGTGGGAGAGGGAATGGTTGCGTTCAAATCCACAACATGAGGAGGTTAAAGTTTCAAGTGCTTTCCCATTATTGATGAGATTGATAATAAGAGGAGTAAAAGTAGGGGCATAGCTAGTCTCAGCTTGGGCAGGTGCAAGCTCAACATGAGCAAGAGGAGGAGTGATAGTGGCATTGGTCATTTTCTTAACCTCATTGATGATCGACTAGGATTGGGAGTTGAGGGCATCAATAAAGGTGGCAAACTGGGCATTGAGAGCGTTGGTGAAAGTTTTAGCTTGGGTCTTAAGAGCGGTGGTGAGTGCAACTTGAAAAGTTTCCTCTTGTTTCTTAAGGAGATTGGTGAAAAAGGTGCTCATTATGTCTTGGTCAAAGGGCCTAGAGGTGTTAGCCATTGGTATCTTTAAATTAGAAAACAAAAAAATAGGTAAGAATACAAAATTATGAAGAAAAAAAAGGAAAAGTGTGTCAGGAAAAGGATTCCTTCCACGTGGTTGGTCATCGGGTTTACATGTTACAAGGTGAGTTTGTGAGGTGTTTTGGGGTAATGGACCACTGGTTTAAGGTTTTTACCTTGTCGAGCTTCTTATGTTATGTATGCATAGCAATGTTATGATGCATGTTGAAAAAAAACATTTCATGGGCATATGCACAAATATCTCCTTTATTATGGTATATGGAACCTAGGGTTAATGCTAGGGCGATTACATGTATAAGGGTGAAGGGTGATTTGATTAATGGTCCCCATCCCAGTAGAGCATCCATATATCTAACCACATGTGAGGCAAAAAACCTTGCGTGGGTCCAACAATACTGATTACTTGTTACACCATCAAAATGATCGGGGATTTGTCACAGAGTGGAATGCTTTCACTATCTCCTAACATACTCAAAGAGAGTTGTCGAGCCAGTGCTACTGACCATCCAAGAGTTTTCCTAAAGTTAAGGTTAGGCAAGGAGCCTTTATCATGCAAAGTGATGCACGAAAGTCAAGTTATACTTAATGAGCCAAATAGATATTATTTTGGAAAAAATTTTCCTTAACTAAATAGTAATCCTCTTATTTTCTCTTTTATTTAAAAAAGGTGGCAACTAGTCCCCAATGGAATCGCCAGCTGTGAGGCCTTGCCCAAGCACCGACCTGGTCCGCTAGAGAGAACTAGGATGCTCATTCGGGTTTAGACTCACGATGGAACCCTTGGGTTCAGATTTGGTTGATTTTGAAAATAATTTTAGGAGTCGCTATCCTAATTTATTTTAAATGGGAAAACTACGGAAAAAACCTAGTTGACTCTAATTCATTAATTTTCAATTAATTTACCCAAAAATAAAATCACTAGCCTCGAATCAAATTGAGTTTGGGGATTAGGTTTTTGATTTTAAATAATCTAAATTTGGCTCTTAAGTTTAATTAGATTTAAAAATTAAATTCATGAATGATAAATATTATATAAAAATTATAATGCATGAGCATGGTATAAGTGTAATGAGAAGATCAAAATGAAACATCCACAAATTACATTAATTAAAAGGGAAAAAGGGGATTGATTGGGATTTGGATTTGAGGTTTGGATTTAGATTCCAAACATGCCTATGTACCTCATTGAATAGGGAACCAAACCCAGGTAGTTTGTTCCACGATTAAGTGGAGGGGTTTAGGGGTTATTCAGATTGATTGATTTGATATGAGTTTGAGAGGAAAAGGCTGATACCTTGACTTTTGGTGGACAGAAGGTTTTACTAGACTGAAATTCCATTGTATTAGAACCGAGTGATTGAATTGATTGGAAGATTAATTAATTAATTAATTAATAAGATTAATTAACTAATTAATATGATGAAAATGGTGGATGGATTAATTAATTAAAAAGATTAATTAATTAATTTGGATGAAAGGTGAGTTAAGAAAATGATTAATTTTAGAGGATTAATTAATTAATTAAAAGGATTAATTAACTAATTAATATTGTCATGCTCTAAACCCGAGGGCACGTGACTGGCACTAGGACACGAGAAATACATGTGGCTATCAGTGCCCGTAGTAAGCCTGATAGAAAACTTAACAAGAGAACCCAAAACTGTAAAAGACTATGGGCCCATGTGTTAAGCAGATCCAAACCCACATCAATTTAAATCAAAGCTTGATGCGTGTTTTGCGACACTAGGAGTTTTACATTTATAATAGCTTGACGACAAATTCTACCTTGGCTCTAGGCAAGTGCACCTATCATTTAAATAGTATAGCAGTAACGAGGTAGATCCACAGAGACACCGACACAAGTACTAATTCAAACTTAAACTATTGTCTAGTTAAACCAACTTCAAGATTAATTAAACTAAAATATTTAAAACTAACATATGAAAGCAATAAAGGATAGATGATAGAAAATCAATAGTGAAGTTCATCTAGATATTGAATTCCCCTGGCCTCTCATACATGTCAAGAATAATGGTATGAATCATTTAAACAATGAATTGAATTGGACTCTCACTAAATTAGATAAAAACCTTTCTCAAGTGATTAAATCCCTAACTTCCTAAGTATTATAGGGGAATCTCTTGTCAACCTATAATCAAATAGGAGTAGCATTAAATTCAAGAGATTAACATCCAAAGAAGCCTTGTAAGTCTATCTCTAGCACCCCAATCAACCCTCAATTCCCATGAGTGATCTATCTATATCAGGGTATCTTTACTCATCCAATATAGAAACAATATCTAATCAACAAACCAGTAATTGTCAATCAGAATAAATATCATAAATCATGAGAATAAAATAATCCAAAGATAAATTGATTCAAAACAAATTATTTAGTTCATACAATTAAGAACTAGGGTCATCTTTATCTAGATGAATAACAAATTAGTTCATAGCAGAGAATTGAATAGAAAATACAAAAGGAGGTAAAGAAAACTCAAACAATCTATGGATGATGAGAAATCCCTGCTTCGATCTTCATTCATCTTCAAAATCTGCAGCATATTGGATAATCACCATGAAAATTTTGCACAGAACTCTATCTCACCTCTTTGTAAGGGTGGCCATTAAACCCTAGAAAAAGCTCCCCTTTTTGATTTATGTCTTTTTATAGTTCTTTGAGGCTCATTAGGGTTTGGATAGGTGTCAAGCATGGATTGGCCAATTCTTGCCATGTTAGCACAGCTAGGCTTGGTTCCAAGATACAATATCTGAATTACATGCCAATTTTGGGTTAGAAAATGAAGGAATTAGAATTTTTGGTCTGCTTAAAATTTATAGCTCTTTCTCTTAGCTTTCTAATGATACTTGAATCATCTTAATCAGACTTTTGTAGCTCAAGTTATGCCCAAAATACTATAAGATATTCAAAGTTGTTGGATCTCTATAACGTTATGCTACCAGATTACTTAAATGACATGGCCATTGACATAGGCATGTCTTTGGGTATGTCATAGCTACTGGAATTCAAGAAAAATGACATGGTTAGTGACATGGGCTTGTCACTGGGCGTGTCCATAGCCAAAATTACTAAAAAATTCACCGTTTCTTGATTTTTAACCACAATTCAAGCTCAAGTGATCACGGCATTCCAAAATATGAATAATTCCTAGAAATTACTCTGAAAAGCACTTGAACAAACAAAGTAAACTCAATTTAAATAATAAAACATGCTAACTCAAGGGGCAAAACATAGGAATTCATGCACTTATCAAAGCCATACTGGGCTGATAACTCAATTATCTTATAATATCATTTATCATACAATTGGATTCTGCTTAACAATAAAGTCTCAACTTAGAAATATACATATAATACAACTGAATACCAAACAAAATACAGGTAGAAGAAGTAATATTGCAGAGTTCTAGAATTATGATACAATTATACATACTGTTTACATAACTCAGTACTTATATACAAAATATAGCTGAAGGGCACTTAGCAGTTCTACTCAACCACAATCCCTTCACAAGCTCATTCCTCGACCTGAAAAGTATAATTTGAACAGGAATGAGCGTCCGACTCAGTGAATGATACTAACTAATATATTAAACTGGTGTCCTACAGATAGATTTCTAATATTCATGCTATGCACTATGTCATAGAGACAGACAAATCACATCATCAAGCAAGAATGAGATATGGTCCACAGTACCACAATAATACTTAATGTGGGGAGCCGATCCCCCTATCTTAGCTCTCTATATCCAATAATCTATCTCTTATGTCCAATGGGCCCGGCAGTCATTGGTCTGTACCATGCAGCCCTGACCCGACTGATAGCGACCTTGGCGATGAGCAGGCCCGGCCAGCATCCACCAGTCATAGCTCATCTTCTGAATCTCATCATAATCCTAATCATAATCATAGTTGTAATCATTCCCATGATCGTAGGTGGTACTGTATCTTTCCAATCTCCATCTGTCAACCACAATCATTATATAGCATAGAATATCGATTCATCAATCACAATCAAATGTTACATGCATCTATGCATTAATAGTGCACAATATACATATATGTATATACATACAATAAATGCAGATGTATATGCAAATAGAATAACATATTAGGGAGTATCACTCACCTAATTGACAACACGTCTCAAAGACTTCCCTCAGAAGTGCGACTCTTGGAATCGGGAAGATGTCAGAACACTGACACTGGATAACAAAGGACATCATCAAAAAGGATGATTCGCCTAACAAGGCATAATTATACAACTCTTGAGATTCTTGCCAGAATATATCAGAATCTCTCTGAGTCCACAGACAACATTCTAAAAATAATCTTATCAGTCAACATCACACCAAAGACCCCTCATAGGTCCTTCCAACTCACAATCATTAACACAACTCAAATACTAACTCTAATCATAAACATTACAGTAACAGCCATTAGATATTCAATAACATATCTCAGAATATAGAAATCAAGAGATTTATATTTATCCTCATAAATTTCGATCATACGAATGTCGAGAGTTGCCGCCACGCGCCGTTGTCGGAGCGTCACCGGCCGGCCACGCGTTGCTGCTGTTGGTGGCAGATCTGGGCGATCTTCACACCAGCAGGTTCACCTCGATGCCAGGATCACGAAAATCACATCCACTCGTTGTCACTCGCCCGCAAGTCGCCGAAAAATGCCTCAAGAGCTTCAGCCTCCATAGCTCCGATCTCTGCTTCTAGTGGTTGATCGGAAGCATGGCAGGTACCAAAAGAAAGCCCTCGTCACCAAGAGTTGAACGGGATCGGCCTTGCTTGATTTGGCAGCCGAAATCTGGGTTTGAAGTTTCAGCACTGGCGGGTCCTTCTCTCCTCGTGTACGCCATCATTTGTCGCCCGATCGGGATGCTACCACCTCCCTTGAGATCGCCGGATAGTGGGCTAGCCACTGGTGGCGGCGGTGCAGCCCACCATCAACCGGGAGGTGGTCCTCCAGTATCGCAACCCTCCCTCTCACTCTCTCCTTCTCTCCTTCTCTTTCCCATTTTTCTTCAGCCATCTGTTGGCTGTTAGCCAATCAGATGGTCACCATTCCTCTTCTTCTTTTTAATTCATGTAACACCAGTATATATATATATATATATATATATATATATATATATATATATATATATATATATATATATATATATATATATATATATATATATATATATATATATATATATATATATATAACCATTCTTATAATAATAATAATAATAATAATAATAATAATAATAATAATAATAATAAAATCATAATTTACATAATAATAATTCAATTAATAAAACTTATTCACAATAATAGTAATTATAATGAAATCCCAAACTTCTGGTAAATTTATGTAATTACAATATAATTTAGATTAATCAAACATAATATTAATTTAGTATCAATATTAATATGCAAATATTGAAATATAATTTCTCTAAATACCTACTATAATATTTTCATAATAATATACATATTTCTTTCTTCAATTGTATATACATATATAATATTTAAATAAAGTTACCATTTGTAGTACATATTCAAATAGTATGAATATATATAATTTAATATAATATAATTTCAATTCTTACTTTAATAAGGAAAATATTAAAATAATACATTTCCGTATAAAAATAGAATTTTATAAAATAATTGAAAATTTAGAGTATTACAAATATGATGAAAAGGGTGGATGGATTAATTAATTAAAAAGATTAATTAATTAATTTGGATGAAGGGGTGGATTTAAGGAAATGATTGATTTTATTTTAAAAAAGTGATTAATTTATTAATTAAAAAGATTAATTAATTAATTAATTGAGTGATTAAAAAAAGAGAGAATTTTAGTTAATTAAAAATATTAATTAACTTGATTTGAGTGAAGTAATTAATTAATTAATTAGAAAGTGATTGGAGAGAGAAGAAGAGATGAGTTAGAGAATAGTTATCAACTCTAACTCAAGGTGTGTTTTAGATGAGGAAATGAAAGGGCAATTTATAGGAAAAATAAGGTAAGGGTGCTATAGGAAGTGAAAATGTGAAAAGACGAAAAGGATAAGGCTAAATATTAAAAAAAAAGAAAAATAAGGGTATTTTAGGAATTTGAAGGATTTGTACCACTCTAATCTGGCTACCATGTATGGGGGTTGTTATAGTATGGACTCAGATCCAAAACATTATTTATTATACACATCATAAAATTTTCAAAATTGTTAACTGGTTTGGTTGGTTAACATGATAAATATATATATGAGGTGGTGGGTTTGAATCCAAGACAATAAATTTCCTTTATATATATATATATATATTCCTTATTTTTTTCCTTTTTAAGTTATTCTTTTTTTTATTTGTAATATTTCCAATTAGAATTATATTAATGATTGATTTTTTTTATTTGTTTAAGTGTTCTAATCAAATTTATATTAATTTCTATAAGAAAAAAAATTACATTAATAATTGAATTTTTTTATAAATATTTATTTATTTCTTTCTTTCCAATTAGAATTATATTAATGATTAAATTTTTTTATTTGTTTAATTGTTCTAATCAAATTTATATTAATTTTTATAAGAAAAAAATTACATTAATGATGGAAATTTTTTTATAAATATTTATTTATTTATTTCTATGAAATTATCAGTTTGATTTCTTATTTATATTGAACTTGATAAAACTAATAGAGTTATTAAATATTATTTTATATTTTTTAAATAAATTATTTAATACATCAAATAAAATTCACTTCCTATAAATTTATATAAAATTAATTATATATTATTATTTATTTAAATTAACTATAAATTAATATTTTTAATTTTTTATGATATTAAAATTTTGTTGTAATATCTATATTATTAAAATAATATCTAAAATTTTTATGATTAAGAACTAATATATCAAAGTTCATAAATTATATAAGATAAGTTTATCAGTTATAAAATATAGGTTCATAGCATATAAAATATAAATTCATCACTTTTAAAAAATATATTTTATTTTCTTACTATTATAACTGATAAATTTACAGTTTACAAATGATAAATATACACAATAAATTTGATAAATTTATAAGTAATACTTAATAAATTTATAAGTAATATTTTTATTTTTTATGATAAAAAATTTTGTTGTGATATTTATATTATTAAAATAATATCTAAAAATTTTTATACTATAAACTAATCTGCCAAAGTTCATAAATCATATAAGATAAGTTTATCAGTTATAAAGTATAGGTTCATAAAATATAAAACATAAATTTATCACTTTTAAAGAATATATTTTATTTTCTTCCTAGTATAACTGATGAATTTATAGTTTACAAATTATGAATTTACACTATATATTTGATGAATCTATAAGTAATACTTAATGAACCTGTTGCTTATATTGTCTTGAATTCTACTCGATCGAAATAACAAAACTAGTTGTTGATTAATAAAAAAAAAAAGATAATTTAGTATTGATTTATAATTATGAATCTAACAGTAAAAGATAATGAATCTACATGTGATAGATGATGAACCTGGATGTTATATCTTATGAACCTGATAATTATATGTGATGAACCTGAACTTTAAATCTAATAAACATCATAATTATATGTGAAATATTAAACAATGAATATTATAAATATGAAAAATGAATAAAATTAAATTATAAAATAATTAAATTATGAATTTGACAGTAAAAGTAAATGAATATGCATATGATATATCTAATGACTCTGATAGTTATATATGATGAATCTAAACATTATATCTAATGAACTTGATAGTTATATATGATGAACCTAAACTTTAAATCTAATAAATCTCATAATTATATGTGAAATATTAAAAAATGAAAATTATAAATATGAGAAATGAATAAAATTAAATTATAGAATAATTAAATCATGAATTTGGCAGTAAAAGTAAATGAATATGCATATGATATATCTAATGAACCTGATAGTTATATATGATGAACCTAAACGTTATATCTAATGAACCTGATAATTATATGTGATGAATTTAAATTTTAAATCTAATAAATTTTATAATTACATGTGAAATATTAAAGAATGAAAATTATAAATATGAGGAATGAATAAAATTAAATTATAGAATAATTAAATTATGAATCTGACAGTAAAAGTAAATGAATATGGATGTAATATATCTAATGAACCTGATAGTTATATGTGATAACCTAAACATTATATCTAATGAACCTGATAGTTATATGTGATGAACCTAAACTTTAAATCTAATAAACCTCATAATTATATGTGAAATATTAAAGAATGAAAATTATAAATATGAGAAATGAATAAAATTAAATTATAGAATAATTAAATCATGAATATGACAGTAAAAGATAATGAATCTGTATGTGATGTATAAAGAACTTAAACATTATATTTAATGAATCTGATAGTTATATGTGATGAACCTGAACTTTAAATCTAATAAACTTGATAATTTAAAGTTTAATATGAATTTATAGTTTATAAATGATGAACTTACACTATATATTTGATGGATTTATAAATAATACTTAATCAATATATTGTTTATAAGTAGTAAACATGATTATCATATAAATTATATTTGACGGTGAATTTTCAATGAATTTATTATTATTTAAGAAAAGATTTGACTTTTGAAAATTCATTGTTATAAAAAAGATAAATATGATATTTATCTTTTTGTTAAATTATCTTTAAAAACCATGTAAAAAAAGTACCCATAAAAATATTAAAATTCATAAATAAAAATTAAGTTGAAAAATTATTGATAATAAAATTAATTATCATTATAAGAATCAAATAAAAAAAATTCAACCATTAATATAATTTTTTCAATATTTTTGATATTAAAAAGCAAAAAGAAAAAAATAAAAAAGAATAAAAGAATAAATAAAGAACTGGAAAAGAAAAAAAAGAATAAATAAAAAAAGAAAAAAAGAGTTTTGTGGGGCTTGAACCTAGGACCTTCAGGTCAATAAAATAGTGTGTTAACCCATTATGCTAACTTGTCATATTAATATTTTACTATGCATATTATACTTATTATAGTTTCGGGTCCATGATGCTATATGGTCCCAGGTCTATAATACAAATTGCCACATGTGGGAAGTGCGGCGGGCCCTGTCAGACAAACGCAGCCACCACTATTCGTGCTGCCCATAATGCAGAGTTGCGTAAAATTTTGACGCAGCTGGCTTTTTTTTTTTTTGGTTGGTTTGGGATTTAAAAAATTTAGATGTTCGGATAGCAATGTAACTAAGGCAAAAAAATTTCTTTCAGGGATGCTGCCCCTGAACTCTCGCCCACCAACTGGCTAGCGGGACTGCCGTGATGGCTCCGTGTAGCGCATTAAACTTAGCAGGTGCTAAGGTGCAACTGGATGATGAGGGTGCAAAATTAAGGATTCACAAGGCTCCTTGCCTTTCAACCTAGATTTCTTAGGGAAAAAAGGGATAGAAAGTAACATCGAGTGGATAACTCTCTTTGGGTTTATTCGCCGATAGTGAAATCATCCACCCTGCGACGAATCCTTTGATCCTTTCAAAGGTGTAACATACATGTATTGCTGCACCTATGCGAGGCTCCTTGACTCACATGTGGTTAGGTATATTGCTGCTCTAGTGTGATGAGTATCTTATCCAAGCCACCTTTACCTTTTCATGTAATGGATCTAGAACTTGGACCATAGGTTGTATACACCATAAATCAAGCCTATTTGTATATCCATGAAGTAAGCTTTTCAATCATGTATTCATGCATACATGCATAAACCCAAAAACCTTGAACAAAGTGCAAAAGCCCCACTGCTGGCCCAAAATCCATAATCTATTCATCATCATCCAAAAGTTTGTGATCACCTTGAATCATGATTTTTCCCCTATCTTTAAGACAAACAGTTACCCTTTTTTGTTTGGCCTTTGTAAGGTATCTAAGATGGCTGAAGAAACCAGCAACTTTTCCATAGCATTGACCCAACCATGACTCATCAAGAGGAGGAGACCTCCCAATTAAAACCTTTCTTGACTAGCCTTCTCTTGAGACAAGAAAAACAACTTACAACTATGGAAATAAATTTTTAGGTTGCTCTAGAAACTCAAAAGATCTAGTTTCAAGAATAAAGATGGTCTATCCTTGAAGAGGTCTAAAATATGATTAGTCAAGTCTCCTTCAATCCAGCTGTGGCCTCACCTGCCTTGAACCCAAGTCACACAACCCATGGCTTGACCTAAATCCCGACAAACATTGCTTTTTCCTCTAGAACATCCATTGATCTAATTGTTAATGGAAAAGTAGTAGCTGATGCACCATCTATCCAATTGCTAAATATCACCATCTAATCCATGCAAATTTCCAATATTGCACTATAGCCTATATAGACTACTACCCACTCTACTACTTCCTCTCCTAGGAATCCTTTTCAAGGAAGGAGCATTTCTCTTATCTTGAGCTGAAGCCCTTTATAGAGAAATTTAAAGTCATGGAGAAGACCATTAAGAACTTAAAGAGGCACGATGACCTAGTTGATGTCAGTGCTTTAACCCTCTTTCCTAATGCCAGATTTCCGCCCAAATTTCAAATGACAAACCTTGATAGATTCAATGGAATCAATTGCCCCAAAACTCACCTAAAGATGTATATGAGAGTGATGAAGCCATTTGTAGTGGATGATGAGCTCCTAGCTCAATTATTTCAGTAATCTCTGACTGAAACTGCAGTGAAATGTCTACTTGACCTTGATCCACATCAAAAAAGAACTTGGGATGACATATGTAAATGCATTTGTCATACAACACCACCACAATGTTGAGGTGGACATAAGAAGAAGGGATATAGAGACAACCAAGCAGCTTTGCAAGGAGTCCTTCTCCATATTCCTTATGAGGTGGAGGACTAAGGCTGCTCAAATGGTAAACTGCCCCATTGAGCAAGAACAAATTGACATTATTGTCAAAAACCTTATTTTAGTTTAATAAAACCATCTCCTGACCTAATACCTACCTGATTTCAGAGCCTTCATTTCCACTACACCATAAGGATGAATCCTCTAACCCTAGATACAAGAAAAACACACCATACCAATCTAATGTTACCTCTTTAATAAATTAGAAAGAGGGGAGGTATCAACCATTTATGACCGCCAGCCAACCATTTATGACCACCAGCCACTAAAATTGGAAAGGAGGACTTTCAGTGTCCTTGGGATCCTAGTAGTTGTAATTTACAAGAAAGCATTGGAGGCAAAAATGATAAAGCCTCTAGAACCCAGAGCAGCCCCTAACCCATTACCCAAATACTATAACCCCATTGAATACTGTGAGTATCACTAAGGAGCTAGGCATAAAATTGACACTTGCAAGGTTCTAAAATATAAAATCTAAGACTTAATTGACAGTCATGATATCATTCCACCAAAAGCTAAGCCCAACATCACCACTAATCCACTTCCAAATCACAAAATCAACTTCGTCACCACTTTTGACCCTGAAGTTGATCCTATCTCTTTGATTCAATAGCTTCTGATGTTTATTGTTTGCTTGACTTGAGCAATTTGGTTGAGGAAATAGATGCTATAATCAAAAGTAGCATAATTTACTAGACACCAACCCTTTAAACCAACTAACCATCTATATAGGCTATTTCATCTCTAGTTGAGAAATTTAAAAGGAGTCTTTTACCTGAAGAAGACCCCATCCTCAAACAACTAAAAAGGACCTAGGCCAACATATCTATTTAGAGCCTAATCCAGTCACCTTACCCTCATTACTAAGCTCTTTGCAAAGTGCTAAATTAATGCCAAGCTCCAATAAATATCACCCCCGAAAACCCTAGTAGCCTCACTCACCAATACCACCAAAGCTGCTGCCATTTCATTGACTATGATTTGCCTAAAGAGGGACCGAGCCATAACTATACTCTTTACATAATGGTCCTAACTTGTGGAAAAACTATCCCAATGGTACTAGTAGATAATGGGTTAACCTTGAATGTGTGCCCACTAAAAGTAGCTAGTTGCTTAAAACTGGAAGCTTTAGACTTTTCACCTTTAGATCAAATTGTAAGAGCTTATGACAATACCAAAAGTGAGGCGTTAGGAGTAGCTACTCTGGATGTCAACTTTGGCCTTGTCATTGCTCCCATCCTTTTCCAAATTATTGATATTCCAGCATGCTTTAATCTCCTCCTTGGAAGGCCCTGGATTCATCAAGCCAAAGCCATTCCCTCATCTTTGCATCAGAAGCTCAAGTTCCCTCATGGAACTTCAATTATAACCATCAAGGGGGATGGACATGGGAGAAGTGAAACCCCAAACTTTATGCCTATACTGGAAATCTAGCCCGAACAAGCTTTGTTGCCATTGACTGGGTTCTTTTTTGACACGATCTAGTTCATTGAAAAAGAAGGAGGTAAAGAATATATTCTTTTTGATTTTAATCCTTATGGTAATATTGCTATTGCTAACATGATGAGGAATATGAATTACTTTCCTAGATTGGGTTTAGTTAAGAGCCAGCAAGGAAAAAGCAGCTTTAAGGAGTACCCTATAACCACTCCACTTTTTGGGCTTGGCTATAAACCCACTAAAGAAGACCTGGCTGAAATGGAAAAAAGAGTCAAGGAGAGGGTGGCAGCCCTAAAAAGAGGTGAGTCCTATGATTGACCCATGCGCCCCTATTTCAAAACTCTAAATGGTTATTTTGTGAAAGAAGGTGAAGACATATTGTGGTTTTCCTGAACCATAGGTCTATCCTATTGCTAAGAAAATGATACCGAGTTTTGAAATATTCTTTGATGCCAGGTTAAACATTAAGGGTTATAAGCCGGTTTTAATGTTAGAGTGGGATTGGGAGGAAAATATAGAGGCCACTCTCTTTGAGCAGGTCCTTATGATTAGAGGAGAAGAAGAGATACATCTAACTCATTTGATCTAATCAACCCAAGCCCAACTTGACAATTGGTACTATAAGGGAGGAGATGGCCAATCAGAGTTCCTATCAGAATCCTCATCAGACTCTCAGTTTGACCCAGAGTCTCTTGAGTCTTTTTCTTAATTTTCTTCTTTTGAGTCTATAAATAATCATTCTTTCAATTTTGATGTAACCATGGACAATGGTCTTTTCATTCGCAATAAGAAATTTAAATTTTCTTCTTATGATCCTATGTCTTCTATTTCATTTAATGCTTTCTCTTTTGAATCCAATTTGAATAATACATCAAAGAAAGAGATAAATGAAATAGAAAATGATGCAAGCAAAGAACCAATCAATACTAGCACCAATGAAAGTCCTAAAAACTACATTCATTGCATTTGTATGTTATAACAGGGATGGCTCTATCAGGTTGATCTAAGAGTTTGTTGATTGCTTTGCATAGGCCCCTAAAGACATGACTAGCATAGACCTAAGTATAGCAGTGTATAAGATCCCTACTCGTGAACTTATGAAGCCTGTCAAGCAGAAGTTGCAAAGACTAAAGACAAAATGCTCCTTGCCAATTAAAAAAGAGATCACCAAGTAACTGGACAATGGGTTTATAAACTGATCACATACCCTTCATGGTTAGCTAATATTGTTCTAGTTCCAAAGAAGGATGGCAAAGTATGGATGTGTGTTAACTATTGAGATCTGAACAAAGCCTGCCCTAAGGATGATTTCTCATTACCACATATTGACTTATTGTTTGATCACATGGTAGGGTTTAAAATAGTCTCCTTGACTGATCTATATGCTAGTTATAACCAAATCCAAGTTCATCCACTAGACAAAGAGAAGACTGCTTTTGTGACTGAATGGGGAACATATTACTATAGGGTAATGCCATTTAGGTTGAAGAATGCCAGAGCAACTTATCAAAGGATGGCTACCACTATCTTCCATGACATGATCCATAAAGCTGTTGAAGTGTATGTGGATGACAAGGTGATAAAATCTGAGATAGCTAAAGGGCACTTAGAAGCATTAAGGCGATTCTTCCTTAGACTTCGCTAATACAACCTGAAGCTGAATCCAACAAAATGCCCCTTTGGCATATCATCAGGAATTTTCCTTTGGTATATGGTTAGTCAAAAGGGGATTGAGGTTGATCCGGCAAATCAAAGGCAATTTTAGAAATGCCACATCCTAAGATAAAAAAGGAGATTAAAGGTTTCTTGGGACTGCTCCAATACATTAGTTGATTTATCTCTCAATTGGTTGATGTATGTGCCTATATTCATTATTGAAAAAAGAAGCCTCTAAGCAATGGAATGAAGACTACCAAAAAGCCTTTGAAATAATTAATGAATACCTCTTAAGCCTAACTATTTTGTAATCGCCCAGAGCTGGTAAGCCATTACTTCTATACCTCTCTGTCACTCAAAAGGCTATGGGGGCAATGCTTACTTGGAATGCCTTAAACTCACACAAAGAAAATGACATCTACTACCTAAGCAAGCAACTGCTGGGCCATGAACTTAATTAGAACCAAATTGAAAAGCTATGCTTTGCCTTGGCATAGGATTGCCACAATTTCCAGCATTACCTCAGCTCCTACACCATTCATATTCTTGCTGATAAAAGCCCCTTGAAAATTTCTTTTGGAGAGGTTGGTTCTTGATAGTAAGATGGCAAGATGGATGGCTGTTCTAGTAGCTTTAAATTTAAAGTATGTACAAAGGAAAGCTATAAAAGGGAGTGTGATAGCTGATCAATTAGCTGCAGCCCCTATAGATGGTGAATGGTCTGAGCTAGAATTCTCTAACGAGGATATTGTGGCTACAACCTAAAGTTTAGAAGCTTTTCTTTAATGGTGCACCAAATAACAAGGGTTATGGTGCTAGGATTGTCATGGTTACCCCTAATGGAGAAAGTCTGCCTATGGCTGTTAAGCTAGCCTTTGAGGTAACAAATAATGAAGTTGAATAGGAAGCCTACATTGCTAGGTTAGAAGTTGCTATAAACCTTAGAATTGACTATTTGGAGGTCTATGAGGATTCAAATATGATTATGTCTTAAGCTTTGGGTAAATGGAAGATAATAGAGGAGCATCTAGTTCCTTATCATAAATGCTTAGAGGATCTTGCAGAGAACTTTCATGAACTATCATTTGATTATTTGCCTAGGACTAAAAATCAGTTTGCAGATGCTTTAGGCACTCTTACATCGATATTAGATATAAGTGATGGGGAGATAATGAGACTTATGGTGATCGAGGTAAAAAGAGAACCCAGTTATCACACCATGTGTATACACATTCAGTTGGATTATTAGAAACCCTGGTTCTACGACATCTTCAACTACCTGCAAAATGATGAATATTCAAAAGGGGCAACCAAATCAGAAAGAAGAACTCTGAGACAGCTAGTCAACAATTTAATCCCAAATGGGGATGTCTTGTACAAAAGAGCATAGGACAATATACACTTGTGGTGTGTAACTGAGAATGAAGCTCAGGAGATCATGAAATGGGTCCACGGTGGTGAAAAAGGTCCTCACATGAATGGGATTGCATTAGCTCAGAAGATAATGAATTTGGGGTATTTCTAGTTGACTATGAATGAAGATTGTGCTAAGTTTGTGCAAAGATGCCATAAATACTAGATTTATGCTAAACTCCAAAAGCAATCTCCTATTTAACTCAACCCAATTGTAACTCCTTGGCCTTTCGCATAGGGTATTGATGTCATCAGGAAGATAAGCCCTAAATCTTCTACCAGACATGAATACATCCTAGTAAAAATTGATTATTTCTCCAAGTGGGTTGAAGCTACTCCTTACTAAGTGTTGGATTCCAAAAGAGTAGCTCATTTTATCTAAACTAACATCCTTTGTTGGTTTGGAGTCCTTTTCAAAATCATCACAGATAATTGGTTGTATTTTTAGAAAGAGGTGGTCTAATTATTGAAGGAAGAGAATGTCTAACATCAAAGATCCCTTCCCTATCAGCCTCAAACTAATGGCATAGTTGAAGCAGCCAACAAGACACTAAAAACCCTCTTATAGAAGATGACTGATAATCATAGGAATTGGCATCAACAGTTGCCATTGGCCTTAAGGGGATACTGCGCTTCCATCCATACCCTAACAGGTGCAACTCTTTACTCACTAGTATATGGTATGGAAGTTGTTTTACCAATCGAGGTTGAAATTAGATCAGCCAAAATCATGTGAGAAAGTTAGTTGGAAGAAGTAGAATGGATAAAAAGTTACCATGATCAACTTAATGCCATTGATGAAAAGAGAATGGATGCCTTATATTGGATACAAGGTTATTCGTAGAAGATATCGAGGCACTTTAACAAAAGAGTCAAGGGCAGAGGCTTGGAAGAAGGAAATTTGGTTTTGAAAGAAATCAAAGCTCCTGTGTATGATCCCAGGGGAAAATTTAGACCAAATTGGGCCGGGCCTTATATACTCAAGAAGATCATATCAGGTGGAGCAGTTATTCTCATGGGTCTAAATGGGATAGTGTTTGCTAGTCCATGCAACTTGGATCAACTTAAGCATTATTTTATATAAATGTCAATTTTTTTTGTAATTTTCCATGCATCATATAATCATAGCTACGTGGACCTAATTTTCTAAATCATCCATTGAAGCTAAATGTTTGTAATGAGATATGTAGGTAACCCATTATGGGTACAGTCCAAATTTTAATAAAGCTACAGTTTTTGATGCCTTTTATTATTTGGTTCTCTAATTGTATTAAAAAAAAAAAAAGCTTGCTAGGTTGAAAACCCTGAAAGGGGGACTTAGGCAAAAGTAAGAGTAAATAAATGATGTATTATTCAAATTTCATTTAAAGAATGAAGTCAATTTAAACACAAGATGCAAAAATGACAAATCTATTATCCATGGCTATATCTAAAGCCCTAAAGTCCTAGAGTCCTAAAAGTCTAAGCCACCTTCCTCTTCCCCTTTGAATCATCCACCTCAGGAGCAGTCTCTTCTGTAACCTTCTCATCCTTGATCTCATATAGTAGGGCCACCGTCCTCTTCTTCTTTGTTGGCCAAAACATAACAATCTACCACAAGTTATACTCTTCCAACCTATCAAATATGTGAGATGGGAGAATAGTATAAAAGCCTCTCATCTAGCCATTCCTAACAACCCTAGCCACAGTGGGAGTAATTAGAGTAGATTGGAAGAGGGCACCATCAAGGGGTCTCCTTATGCATGACCCTCTCATAACCCTTGTTTGATAGAAGATTCTGAACCCTTAATTTTGCACCTCCCAGTATGTGTTTAAATCTTAAAAGCACTTAGGCTTAATAAATAAGCCTTCAGAAATCAAAAACTCTTAAAATGAAAAAATCAAAATATTTCTTTTTGGCATTTAAACACTTTCAAATCATCCAAGACTGAGTAATGAATATAATACAACTGGAATCATGTAAAACGGATGAGAAACAAGTGAGAATGGGTGAAAATAGGGTAAATGGGTGGAACAGAGGCTGGCTGCCACACAGGCCTGTGCGGTTGCCGCATAGCCTTGTGCTGTAGCATAGGGTCTTCTATAGCACCTTGAGCGTATTTTTGCAATCCCACATTGGAAATTAGTGTTTTTTATACTTCAAACCTCCTCCTAAATATAAAGGGCCTCTCCACTCTTCAAAGGACTAACTTTTAGAGCTTGAAAAGCAGTACTTCAAGCAAACCGCTTTGCATTTGCTCCTTGCTTTGCAAAGCAAGTTGGAGGTTTCTCCTTAATTCCTACCCAATGAGTTTAAGGCTTTTCTCTTGCCTATTCGAGGCAAGTCTCTTACCCAAGGCTCGTGTCTGCCGACCGCCATCTGAGGCTATCAGTAGTTTGTTGAGGCTAGCCACCACCGCCTGCTATCCTAAGCTAACTATCGCTCGCCATCCAATGCTAGCCGCCGCCCGCCGTCCGAGGCTAGCTGCCGCCTGCCATCTAAAGCCAGCTGCTGCCCGCCATCTGAGGTAAGCTTATTTTCCTTTAATTTTCTATTGTCTAATTTTCCTTACCTCTTTTAGTTAGTTAATTAAATTGATTCATCTAGGTTGCTAGCTAATTAACTTGGTAATCAATTAAATTAATTAATTAACTCAATCCTCTTTTAATCAATCAATCAAAATATGATAAAGTGGCTAGGCTAAACTAACCCCTTCGCAAAAAGGGAGAACTGCGTGGATTTTGATTCCTATTCAAAGAGATATGTAGGCATGCTTGGTTCAAGCATCGAATCCAATTGAAACTAACTAACTTTCCCCCTATCACCTTCTTCACTTACTATTATTTTGTTTTTTGTTACTTTGTTATTAGGTTTAGTTTGGGGAATGTGTGACTTTCCTAGAATCCATTAAGGCTAGAGGAGGTATCCCCTAAGTTTGGATTTCATTGTAATATTAACTCTCTTTTATTTTGAATTATAATTGTGTATAAACTTTGTGGATTGAATGATCATACATACTATAAATTGTTCATGCATTTTAATTTATTCATGAAATATATTTTAAGTCACTTTTATATTACTTGGCCAAACTTATTTTGTTAAATTAAACCAAAAACCTAGTCCCCGAATCTTCTTTAGTTTCGAGGCTAGTGATCCTTTTTCTTTTAGGTAATAATTGGAGTCAAATGGGTTTTTTACTTATATTTTTCCAAATAAAAATAAATTAAGGTGGCGACTCCAAGAAATAATTTTCAAACCTATCAAAGATAAGCCCAAGGGCTTCATCATGAGTTCATTCCCAAATGAGCATTTCGATTTCGTTTAGCGAATTAGACCAGTGCTCGGGTAAGATCTCACAGCTGGCGACTCCATTGGGGACTAACTTTCTTTTAATAAAAGGAAAAAATAAGTGGACTACTAATTAGTTTAAAAAGAGTTTGGCTTTTTAATATGATTGTGACTTTGCATGCATCACTTATATAGGCTCTTTGCCACCCAATCTAGTTCTAGGAAAACAATAGATAGTGAGTAGCATCGAGTGGGTAACCCTCCTTAGGTCTATTCGCCGATAGTGAAATCATCCACCCTACGACGAATCCTTTAATCCTTTCAAAGGTGTAACGAGTATGCACGTACTATTGAACTCACGCGAGGCTCTTTGACTCATATGTGGTTAGGTATGTTGCTGCTCTAGTGTGATGAGTACCCAAATTGAGCCACCTTTACCTTTTCATGTAATGAACTTAGATCCTAGTCTTAGGTTATATGTACTATAATTCAAACCTTGCATCTTTGCATTCTCATGAAATATTTTTCGTATGCATATCGTGCATTCATATTATATAATAAAACATGCATTCATCTTAAGTTTAGGTCAAACCTTGAATCGAAAAAGGGTCAAACATTCTTATCTCCATTCAAATACCTTCCCCATAAACACTTTCACTTCCATCCAAACACCTTCGCCCCCACAAACCTAAAACCATCACCCTGATCTTTAACCTTAAACACCTCACCCTAACCTCCATCCAAACACCTTCGTCCCTACAAACTTGAAACCATCACCATGACCTTTAACCTTAAACACATCATCCTAACCTCCATCCAAACACACTTGCCCCTGTAAACCTAAAACCATCACCTTGACCTTTAACCTTAAACACCTCACCCTAACCATCATACAAACACCTTTGCCCCCCACAAACCTAAAATCATCACCTTGACCTTTAACCTTAAACACCTCACCCTAGTCTTACCCTAAACACCTTGCCTTAACCTTATCCTAAATGCCAAACACCCGAACCTCACACCTCAAATGTAAACCTAAATCACCTTTAACCGTTGGACCTTAAGCTATAAACCCATAACCCTAAGACTCATATCCAACCCTAAAACTACTACTTGACCATAAGCCTAACCTGTAGCCCCCATCCTTGTCCAAAACTAGACACATTAAGTTCTCCATGCCAAAACCATCATCTTAATCCTATCCCTTGTTCAAAATCAAACCCATTATCCCTAAGCCCAACATCTATGGCCCATCGCCTTTCAAAACTAGTCTGTTACTCTTAAGCCTAATAACTTTAGCTTAACACACTACCTTAAACCCAATACCTTTGATCCTATCCTAAAACACAAAGCATTTGCCCCATGTCACCTTAAGCCCAAAAAATGGTTGGTTCATGATACGAAAGGGAAGCCTTTTCTCTTAGGATCTATATGCCTATACCTTCATTACTTTTTCTATTCCATGCCCATCACTTACCTTGTTGCTTTAGCTTGAAGGTACCAATGGCCAACCCACTTAACATGGCTTTCATGATTACACTTGTGACCAAAGTCCTTAAAAAGCAAGAAGAGCATTTCCAAGCTATCCTAGCTGCTCAACAAGCCCAATTTGATGAACAAAGGCAATTCATCATTAAAGAAGTTTGGGCTATAATTAACCAAGCCAACCTTAACCATCCTAACCCAAACCTTATCTTGAACTCGACTAATCCTAGCCCAAATTCGAGCCAAACCAACTCATATCTAAACTAAGGTGAGGAAGTTTTCTCTTATCTAGATACTAATTGCTTATGGAGAAACTTGAAGCCATGGAAAGAACCATCAAAACCTTAAAGCACCGTAATGATCTAATTGATGTGGACAGTTTAACCTTATTCCCTAATGCCAAGCTTCCTCCTAAATTCAAAATGCCTGAGCTAGAAAGATTTGATGGAATCACTTGCCTCAAGACCCATATAAAGATATATGCGAGGGCAATAAAACCTTTAGTTATTAGTGATGAGCTCCTTGCTCAACTGTTCCAACAATCACTAACCAGTGTAACCATGAAATGGTTCCTTTCACTAGATAAGAGCATGAAAAGGACATGGGATGATAATTGCTATACCTTTGTTGAACAATATAATTATAACAGTGAAGTGGATGTCACTAGGCATGATTTGGAAACCATCAAGCAACTTCCAGAGGAGTCCTTCTCCATGTTCCTTACAAGGTGGAGGGCTATAGCTGCTCAAATGGTAAATAGACCAACAGAGCAAGAACAAGTGGATATCTTTGTCAAGAATCTACTTTCAGCCTATCGAGCCCACTTGTTAACCCAATACCTACCCACTTTTAAGGCTTTAATTGCAACTGTATCAAATGTTGAAGATTGCATCCAAAGTGCATCATTTCAGCCTGAATTCCTCACCACCAACCCGAGTAGTGATGTAGAATCCAAACCCAATTCAACCCCACCTTACCTGAGCCCCAAGTGGCATTACTTGGAAGTGTTCAAGTTCAGCTAATTAGACCTATCTGAGATTGAAATCCAAGTATGAGTTTGAGTCCAAGTTTGAAATCTCAAAGTTTGCGTCTATGTCTGTCATTTATTTTCCTTTTCATGTATTTTTTCATCGATCATGTCAGTCCATTTTTATTATCTCGTAATAAAATTTTCCATTGCAATAAAACATCTATATTTATTTGTGCACTTGTCTTTTCTTGTTTTAAACATGGATGAGCCTTTTCCTAACCAAAGTAGGTCAATGAACAGACCTCTCATCAAATAGTTAAAGCACAAAATCAAACTATACACCTCAATAAGGGGCAACAAGTTTGTTAAATTTAAAGTTCAAAGTTTAAAGCCCTTCAAAGTGAAGAAAAGCAACAAATCATAGTAGAATGTTTTCTCTTAAATTTCATTAATCTAAGCTTGATAAGTTGAAAACCCGAAAAGGGCGGGTTAGGCAAAAGTTAGAGCTAAAGAAAAAAAAAAAAAGAGAAAGAGAAAGCTCATCCTAGTTATCTTCCTTTATATCATTCAAAGTTTGTCAAATCAGGTTCAATCAATTCGTCTCATCTCATATCTTTAAAGTCATCCTTCCTCACTAGAGGCTCATTCTCTAAAGTGATATTGTCTTCTATGCCCTTATCTCATAGTGGGGGCATATCCTTTTAGGTCTTCATCATTGTTTATTAATCTGTCTCATCACTTAGCTCAAAGAGCTTAAACATAATCTCTCATTACTAGTCTATCATGTTCTTATCTCTCATTAGGGGCATGATCCCCAAGTTGTCTCTTTTCACCAGTCCTTCAACCGCTCCTTAGGGCACTTCCTTTCATCTAGTCTATCATTTACATTTAAGCCAATAAAGTGTCACTCTAAATGTCTCTTCAATCTCAAAATAACAAGTTTAGCTTGGCTTGTTCTTTTCCATGAATCATGCTACAGATAGCAAAATCATACAACCTCCCTAATCCTTTCCTTTTCAAAATTTCTAACCCACTTTTGAACTATTCCCAAATTTCATAATGTACAAGCCTCATTGGAAAAATCATACTAACCTTTCAAGCTTAAACCTCATAACTCAAGCCTTGTACTACCCTTTCCTTGGCAAAGTCTCATCATTTTCTAAGAGCCAAGCCCATGAGCAGAACTAAAAATCCTAAGTCTTTCAAGACTCATCATCCTTAAAGCTAGGACAACCAAAATCAAGTCATGTCTTGTGAAGCTTAAAAAAGGCTTAAACCACTCATTCCATGTCTCATTGGCAAAATCTCATCATCCTTGAAAAAATCAAGCCTCTTTGGCAAATTACATCACCCATAAAGTCCAATTGAGTCAAGGCTTACCAACCGTATGATGGGCAAGAAAATATGATATAACCATGAAGCCCAAACCAAGAAGCCTAAGCCTAGCTTTCACTATATAGAAAAAGACCATAGTCTCCTCTAAGGCCAAATCTGACAAAGCCTTCCCTAACCAATTTCCTAGCCTAACCTTTCCTCTAAGCTAGACCTAATCGAGCTTAACGCAGAACTTGATTCAGCCTTCTAAATGAATTTCCCAAAGGTTGCAACCTGACTAAGCCAAAGTCCCAGACTTGAGTAAGCCTTCCATATGAACTTATCTGAGAACAAGCCCCACAAACTCACTTTCCCCAAGCCTTCCAATCTAATCATTTCTAAAAACCTGGCCCTCTTAATCAAGCTCCAAATTCAGCCTCAAACCAAATCTTCCCTAAAGTCATACCTGTCTAAGCCTTTTAAATTGAACAGCCTGATCTTTTCTAAGACCACACCTTGCTTGATTTCCTGAATGATTTCTTCCTAAGCCAATAGCCATTGACCAACCAGCCTCATTCCTGGCATACTTACTTCACCTCTAAGCTAGCCAATCAACTAAAAACCAAATGACCAAATCACTTTCCTCTATCATTCTAAAGTGGGGGCACATCCCTTCCAAATATTCACCTTTCTAAAATGGGGGCATCTTTCTCACAAAGATCGACACTTTTATATCAGAACTAACCCTTCATAGGTTCAAGGTATCATATCATTGCATTATTATCTAGCATTTTTGTATTGAATAGGATCATGAATCAAGGCAAATTGTCAAAATTCTCGAAGAAAGACAATATCATCATCATCATTCCTTCCAGACAGGATCACCACTTTGTCGATTCCTACCAGACAAAGTCATTTTTTTCCTACTAGACAGGATCATCAACATCATTCTTACCAAATACGATCATCTTCATCATTCCTACTAGATAGGATCACCACTTCATTGATTCCTACCATATAGGATCATCTTCTTTCCTACCAGGCAGGATCATCATCATCATTCCTACTAGATAGGATCATCACTTCATTGATTCTTACCAGACAAGGTCATCTTCTTTCCTACTAGACAGGATCATCATCATCTTTCCTACCAGATAGGATCATCACTTTGTCGATTCCTACTAGACAGAGTCATCTTCTTTTTTACCAGATAAGATCATCATCATCATCCCTACCAGACATGATCACCACTTCATCGATTCTTACTAGACAGGGTCATCTTTTTTCCTACTAGATAGGATCACCATTTGATCGATTCCTATCAAACAGGATCATCATTCCTACCAGACAAGATCACCACTTTATCGATTCCTACTAGACAACATCGTCTTCTTTCTTACCAGATAGGATCATCATTATTCTTACTAAATAAGATCACCGCTTTATCGATTCTTACCAGACAAAGTCATCTTCTTTCCTACTAGACAGGATCATCATAATCATTCCTACCAGACAAGATCATTACTATGTCGATTTCTATCAGACGGTCTTTTTCTTTCCTACCATATAGGATCACCATCATCTTTCCTACTAGACAGGATCATCACTTCATCGATTCCTATTAGACAGGGTCGTGTTCTTTTCTACCAGACAGGATCACTATCATCATCCCTACTAGACAGGATCACCACTTTATTGATTCCTACCAGATAGGGTCATCTTCTTTCCTACCAGACAAGATCATCATCATCATTCCAACTAGATAGGATCACCACTTCATTGATTTCTACCACACAGGGTCATCTTCTTTCCTACCAGACAAGATCATCATCATCATTCGTACTAGATAGGATCACCACTTTATCCATTCCTATCAAACAGGGTCATCTTTTTTCCTACCAGATAGGATCATCATCATCATTCCTATCAGACAGGATCATCACTTCATCAATTCCTACCAGATAGGATCGTCACCTTTAATCCTACTAGATAGGATCATCATCATCATTCCTATCAGACAAGACCACCACTTCATCGATTCTTACTAGACGTCATCATCACCACCACTTCATCGATTCCTTTCAGACAAGGTTGGCATCATCACCACTTCATCAATTCCTACCAAATAGGGTCGCCATCAGTTCTACTAGACAAGAACATCACTTTTAGCTCCTACCAAACAAGAGAAGTACCAAATGCTACCAGCCACTAGATCTCTCAAATATATTAGGGCATCTTTCTTAAAATTTAACCACACCTCTCACCCAAATGTCTGAACTCTGACCTACACATTAATTTGGTTCCTTTCACCACCCATCCTTAAGTTCACTATCATCAGAATTGCCTTTCAAGCAAAGACAATTCTGATAAGGGGGTAGCTATGAACCCTTAATTTTGCACCTTCTAGTATATGTTTGAACCTTAAAAGAACTCAGGCTCGGTAAACAAACCTTCAGAAATCAAAAACTCTTCAAATAGAAAAAATGAAATATTTCTTTTTGGCATCTCAACCCTTTCAAATCATCCAAAACTGAGTAACAAATATAACACAACTATAATCGTGTAAAATGGAACTGAGGCCTGCTGGAACTGAGGCCGGCTGCTACATAAGCCTATGCGGTACTGCACAGCCTTGTGTGGTTGCCACACTTTATGGCACCTTGAGCATATTTTTGCAATCACACATTGGAAATTAGTGTTTTTATGCTTCAAACCTCCTCTTATATATAGAGGGCCTCTCTACTCTTCAAAGGACCAACTTCTAGAGCTTGAAAAGCATTACTTCAAGCAAACCGCTTTGCATTTGCTCCTTGCTTCGGAAAGCAAGTTGGGGGTTTCTCTTTGATTCCTACTCAACTAGTTTAAGGATTTCCACCCACCTGTTCAAGGCAAGTCTCTTGCCTAAGGCTCATGTTCACCATTTGCTATCTGAGGCTATCCGCAGCTCGTTGAGGCTAGCCGCCACCGCTTGCCATCCTAAGCTAATCGCTGCCCACCATCCAAGGCTAGCTGCTGCCGGCTGCCCAAGGCTACCCACCGCCCAGCATCTAATGCCAGCCACTGCTCATCATATAAGGCCAGTTACTGCCTGCCATCTAAAGCCAGCCACTGCCCACCATCTAAAGCCAGCCGCCGCCCGCCGTCTGAGGTAAGCTTATTTTCCTTTGATCTTCTATTATCTAAATTTCCTTACCTCTTTTAGTTAGTTAATTTAATTAATTCATCTAGGTTGCTAGCTAATTAACTCGATAATCAATTAAATTAATTAATTAACTCAATCCTTTTTTAATCAATCAATCAAAACATGATAAATTGGCTAGGCTAAACTAACCCTTCCGGAAGAAGGGAGAACTGCATGGATTTTGATTCCCATTCAAAGGGATACGTAGGCATGCTTGGTTCAGGCATTGAATCTAATTAAAACTAACCAACTTTCCCCCTGTCACCTTCTTCACTTATTATTATTTTATTTTCTGTTACTTTGTTATTAGGCTTAGTTTTAGGAATGTGTGACTTCTCTAGAGTCCATAAGGGCTAGAGGAGGTATCCCTTAAATTTGGATTTCATTGTAATATTAACTCTCTTTTATTTTGAATTCTAATTATGTATAAACTTTATGGATTAAATGATCATGCATACTATAAATTGTTCATGCATTTTAATTTATTCATGAAATATATTTTAAGTCACTTTTATATTACTTGGCCAAACTTATTTTGTTAAATTAAACTGAAAACCTAGTCCCCAAATCCTCTTTGTTTTCGTGGCTAGTGATCCTTTTTCTTTTGGGTAATAATTGGACGCAAATGGGTTTTTTCCTTATATTTTCCCAAATAAAAATAAATTAAGGTGGCGACTCTAAGAAATAATTTTCAAACCTATCAAAGATAAGCCCGAGGGCCTCCTTGTGCGTTCATTCCCAAATGAGTATTTCAATTTCCTTTAGCAGATCAGAACGGTGCTTAGGTGAGGCCTTATAAAGTCACCATATGTAATCCTAGCAAATAGACCATCCAGTAACCAAAGCTCATGATCATGAATCTCTTAATCTTGTACCAAGGGCAAGACCATAATAGCTCCTCTAAATCTAATTCAAGTAACCATGAGATCCATTCCCTCTCAAAGTTAAATTTGAGAACTATCTTGCGAGATCTATACCAAGAGGTTGAGTAATCCCTAAGAGTAGGAGGCGCAACCACCCTTAAGTGATCCCTGAGCCATATCTGCTTTGGAATACGATTATGTGAAAAGAAGGAATAGAAGGAAAGAAGAGTATAAAAAGGAAAGTTTAGAAAACATACCTGCAGAATAACTGGGCTCACATACTAAAGCCCATTACTCTTATACACTCGATCTAAGCTAAGAATGGTCTCAACTAGGATAATGGCAGCAATCAAGTGTCCATCTTTCATTTGTCTCACTAGCTCTATTATCCTAATATCTCCCTAACCCATAGGGCCTATAAGTAGAAAGCCTGAAGCCAAACAAAAAGATGGGGCTAGCATATGATGATCTTGCCAAACATCATCCTTAAATCCCTTCAGATTATGGAATTCGGTGATCATAATAGTAAGATCAACCTAGTCCCCCATAACTATAGGGCTAGTAGTTACCACATCCAATCCCAAAAGCCTCTAGAAAGAATTAAAATAACCTATCCTTTGAATCAGAGCAGCTAGATTTGCCTCAGGATTAGATCCTATGAGTACACTAAACTCCTCACAAGTAGGGAATATCTCCTCCATATTAGCCCCAAACCAAAAAACGTGAACATCAAAGTTCCAAAACCTCAAATAGGCTCTTAAGAAATCCCGATCGATCCTTACACCCCTTAAGGTTGGCATGGCACTGATCCCAAACCTCTCTAGATTTATTCATTCCACTTGTTCAAGGTTCTTAGTCCATAAATGCATAGAGCAACTAAAGTAGGGCTCCACAGTGAATAAGGAGAGAGAAAAAAAAAGAAAGATAATAGAAGAAAGAAATAAAGAAAGAGAAAGAGCAAAAAAGAAAGAAAAATAAAGAGAAAAGCTTACCAAGGGTCAAAAAAAGCTGAAGTGAAGTTTTGAGGGCCAAAGGGGCCTATTTATAGAAGAAAAAAAAATGCTAAAAGGCGGAATCTTGCTATTGTAACTATGAAGGAGCTTTGCGAAATTGCAAAGCATATGTGTAGTCACGTGCAGCAACCGTATAGGCTCTGTGTGATTCTGCAGAGGCCTTGTGTGGTTCCGCATGCCAACAGCAACTCCGAGCCTCTTTTTGTCCTCCAATGCAGTATGTCATGTAATTTTTAGTTAGAAAGGAGAAAAAATGATAGAAAAGAGTCAAAGAAGAGAGGAAAATGGCTGAAAGGGGCTCTGTCATGCATTTTGCATCCATAGACATACATAATTCCTAAAGAATGCATGTCATCTCATAGCATAACCATCTTATGTAAGGTCAAAATATATCATATTCTAATATATACATATAGCCATACATGCACACATGATATTTGCATACATAAGTCATAAATGCATAATAAGAAAGCAGGTCTGGAGACAAGGTTTATCTCTGCCATATCTCTGCCACCTCCTCTGTGGTGAGATCTGTCACTGCCATCAGGTATTCCTCTAAAAGATAGGGCTGATGATAATGTTGATCTCAGCCGACTAACCATCTCATAATTATGGCGAGCCTAGTCCATCGGAATCTACCAAAAGCAAAAAAGAATATGAAATAAAGGAATATAACCATTCAGGCAAGCAGATACATTTTACAGACCTCAAAAATGTCATCAGGGAATTATGGATATCCTGATGGCAGAGTATTAGGAACATCATATTCGACTATCCCATGATCTCCAGAGAAGTAGTCCAAGTTTTTAGCAGCCCAGAGTTACTGATGAAAAGCTCTACTGAGTCCTGCACTGATACTCAAACCCAAGCCTGTACTAGCACCCCCTCTTCTTGATGGTGCATGAACAAAACTAGCTGCTAGTCTAGGTCAAGCAAGTTTGTCCTAGAGAGGTATCTTTGGCATCAGCCTACTGTGATAGAAATCATCATAGTGAACCTTAGGATCTAGGAAAGGCTTTATCACAATCCCTGCAGCTAGTACATCCTAATCTCGAATGCGAAGCCCATATTGCAATTCAATAGAAGGATTAATAGGAATAACCCTCTCTCTAATAATCTGGGCATAAACCCTCTCTCTTAGATAGAACATTTGGTCAGATCAAAAGTGCAACAGAAGATACAGCCAAGCTTAACTCTATTCTCTCTGGAAGGAGCATCATCCTAGATAAAAAAAAAAAAAAAGTCCTCTATCGGACCTATAAGAATATAAGAGGTGAGATAGAATGTAGTGAAAGATATAATAGGTGCGAAACAGTCAGTACTTGTGATACATCAAGTTAAAAGAAGTAAACTCTGATCCTATGAAAGCTTAGTTGGTCGTATCTACCTCTATTCTCTAATCTCCAAATATGACCATATGGGATATAACCTACAATAGTATCTCTCAGAGGGGGAGATAAGGAAGGGAAGTACTCGTAAACCTAATACTACAAATTAAATAAAAGTTAGTAAACAACTAAATAAGGGGCAAATGAGTGGTAGAACAAATACATCAAAGCATACCTCCCATATAATAGAGTTCCTGCCTAGACTAATAAAAATTCCTCGAGAGAGATCAGACATCTCCCTGTACATAGCATAAAGCACCAATCCTCCCTAGTCGTACTCGCTAATGATAGCCAGATCCTTTAATGAGCAAGGGATATTTAGGTTAATAGTATCCCTCCTCATATGAACAAATGAGCAGTTGAGAATCATCAACATAGTGAGGTGAGCAACTTGCTTATCAGTGGCTAGAAATTCGGCATAAATGGAGTCAATATGATCTTGAAGCTAGACTTAAGAAAGATAGACGTGGCCTCATAATGTAGCCACACCTAGTAGTGTCTCTAACCTCCCCTTAGGTAACCCATGCCATTTAGCATAGAACTCCAAAGGTTGTTAGTGAAAATGAGGCCCCATCAGCATCAGCAAGTCTAGGGGAGTCATAGTCATCTCCCTACAAGGAAAATGGAAGGTGTCAGTGGTATCCTACCACATCTCTGCCAGAGCTCTCAATAATCATATATTACCCTCATGAGAGTAATCCAATGAAAGGAAGCCAAGCAACCCCGACGGCTTAATCAAATCCCTAAGCTAGGGGTGCGTCTTTAACAGGGTAGCCACAACTGGTAGATTTGACTGCCCCCTCTAGACCTAAAGCTCACATCCTTTGTTAAAAAAAAAATCATTATCACTATCGGCACTAATTTCCATGTAAATTTTTGTTATCTAATTACAAGCATATGTTTTCCTTTTGTGAAAACTACCATGTATAAAATATTAAAAAAAAGAGGAAAAAAAGATAAAAGAAAAAAATAAAAATAAAATAAAATAAAATACCTCCATGGTACAAGTCCAAGACATATGATGCTCCGACTCCTATAGCAAATCATCAGGCTGGGTATTCTCTCGTGGGACCTAGTAGCTTTAGGTGATGCAACTACTAGGTAGGGAAGCCATGAGGGAAAAAAAAAAAAAAGAAAAAGAGAGGAAAAGAAAGTTAGAGAGAATTGAGAGAAACGAAAGTTAGAGAGAGAGAGCGAAAATGCAAAAAATGAGAAAAAGTGAGAGGTATTTACTCCTTTATATAGGGGGTCCACTTGCATATATAGGGGGTCCACTTGCATAGTAAACCACCGTTTCTAGATCATTCGGGATGCTATTTTAGACCCTTTTCAAGTTAAATTCAGTGTTGTTAGTGCCAACGGGTTCACAATATTTTTCTCTTTCTTCAGAGACCCCATTCACCCAAATTAGACTTGGGATGCTTCTAATATGACAAAAATATTAGAAAATCAAAAATTCCTTGAAAAATAGAAAATCATCCAAATCAAACCAGAATGTTTCAAAACTGACTGGACATCAAATTGGACCTTCCAAAATAGACTAAAACCATTATTTCCACTAGATTTACCAAAATCTTCTTTACCTCTAACATTAAGGCCGGACAGATAGTCTTCATTTAAATTCTCCAATAGCCTTGATTTAAATTCTCTAACATTAAGGCTGAATAGATAGTCTTGATTGAGATTTACTCTGTATCATCTTTGCCTCCAACATTAAGACCGGATAGATAGCGTTGATTGAAATTCACCAAATCTTCTTTATCCTCTAACATTTGGGCCGAACAAATAGCCTTAATTGAAATCCACCAAGACCATTCTCGTATCCAACGTAAAGGTCAGACCGATAGCCATTAACAAAACTTCATTTATCCTAAAGGGTCTCCTCTCAAAGGACCTGACAAGAATACATAAGCCTAGAATCTAACATGGTATCTTTTCCTAATGTTTACTATCACCATAATCATCTTTTGTTCAAAGTCAATTCTAATGAGGGGGTAGCTGTAAACCCTTAAATTAGCACCTCTAGACAACTGACACTTGATTACGAACCCATAAAATCAAACTAGATGTAAATCCGATTAGAAATAGGTGAGAATGGATTTAAAAATGGTGTGCGGTCCTAGGGCAATCTATGATCACATAGACCCTGTGCAAAACTTCACATACCTATCGAAACTACATAGGCCTTGTGTAGTCGGATTTGGCCTCTGTGCGATCACTTATGTTCTGTGCAGTGCAGAAGTCTCTGTGTGCAGTTGTTAAAGCCTCCTATGTGGTTTTGTGTCTTGGGAAGCAAATCCCACATTGAAAGTTCACCATTTATTGCTCCCAACTCTCTCCCTATAAAAGCAACACTCCTTACCTCATTTATAGACTCAAAATTGCTTAATCAAACTAATTGATTTCAAAGTAATTAATATTTTTTGAAGTTTGGTCCGAAAGGAATGAACTTTTTAGTTTAAACTTTTATTTGAGTGATCATTTTGAGGTAGTGTGAGGCCTCGCCCGTGCACCAGTTTGATATGCTAAAGGGAATCAAAATGCTCATTTACAGGAAACATCATGATTGGAGCCTACTATGAGTTCAGAAAATTGTATTTTGTAAGTTGTAATTTGCAAAAGGAGTCACCACTTTAATTTTGTTTATTTTAGTTGGAAAAATTAAAGGAAAAACTCAATTTGATTGACTTCAAAATTATACCATTTATCCCAAGGAAAAGCACTAGTCTTTGAATGACCAAAGAGGGTTTGGAGACTAGGTTTTGGCTAAAATAATAAAAAATTTAGTTTGCCTTAAATACAAAATAGCTTTTAAAAAGAAGTTTTTATGTATGCATGAATAAATATAATATGATGCATGAAACATAAAGAAAAACTACTTAAAACTATTACAAGTTAAAATATAAAAATCAGGGGATCTTTCCTTGAGCCCTTATGGGTTCTAGGAAAAGCACACATTCCCCAAATATAATTCAAATAACTAAAATAAAACAATTGTATAAAAAGAATTGAAATTTTGACTTTTATTTAAGAAAAAATTATTTTGATCCTAGACTATGTGAAGAAGGTGATAGAAAGAAGAAGTTGTTAATTTTAGCAAAGTTGAATGCCTTAGAGATGGCAAGCTTGCATATCCCCTTAAATGGGAATCAAATTCCACACAGTTCTTCCTTCTTGCAAAGGAGGGGTTTTTAAGTCATTACCTTTATTATCATATTTTGATTGATTTTAAGGGCTTAGAGATTTGTTAATTAGGTCATATTTTAATTAGCAAAAATTAGATCTTTTCAGATTTAGATCTTCGAATTGAAAAAGGAAAAGGAAAGAAATTTTACGTTTGGCTTTCGGCAGCGAGGAATATAGGGAGCGAGTTTGGCAATGGATTTAAGTTTCACCTTTCGTTAGAGATGGCATGAGCACTCCTTTTGGAAGAACAACTCTTGAATAGCGTGAATTCTTCTTGGAGGGACTTGGATCACATCTTTGCTTGAGAACCATGAATTTCCTTTAAAAGAAATAACTTGAGTTGCACCTTTTCTTGATTAGGAAGCTTAGAGATAAGGCTTGAGGTGATTAGAAGGCTTATGAATAGGGTTTTGAGATGATTAGGAAGCTTATGAATATGATTTTATGTGATGGAGGAGGTTTTAAAATGAGGTTTTAGAGATTTAGAGGCTTAGAAAGAGGGTTTTAATGATTAGAAAGCTTAGGAATAGGGTTTAAAAAGCTTTAGGGAGAGTATAGAAGTAGATAATTATATGTGGAAGTTGTTATGAGATGTAAGATATTTACAGGGGAAGTTTGGGGGCTCAAAATTATGAATTTTTAGTGTGGAAACTAGGAAAAAAGCACTGCGGTAATTTATCTTGGGTTGCGGTAACTGCAGAGCTCTCTACGACAACTGCAGAGCCTCAAGACACCTGTGGCAATTGCAAGGGTGGCTGTAGTTACTGTAGCTATCTGCGAGTTCCCACAGCTAGCCCACAGGTTGCTGCACCTCATTTTCGGCCCGTTCTCATCCATTTTTTGTCCGATTTAGGCCTAGTTGTAAACCCTTAATTCTACACCTCTCATAATTACTGATCATTCAGTCAGGAAAAGGAATCAATCAAGCTCTTAAATCATCATCAAATCATCCGAGACTCAGCAATGGGTGCAACGCAATTAGAATCATAGAAAACGAAAGAGAAACGAGCGAGAACGGACAAAAATGGGCAGAACGAGCGACTTAAAGGAAGTTGCCACATAGCTCTGTGGCATTGCTGCAGAGCCTCTTACGGTGCCGCACAGACCTCTATAGCACTGCTTCTGAGACCTTTGTGGTGTCAAAGAGGCTTGTGCGGTAACGGTAGCATGTCCCTACTCCCATATTGGAAATTTCAGCTTTTATGCTTTATTATTCCCCCTATATATAGAGGTGGTCTTTCTACTCTTAAGACACACAGACTTGGAGGCTTAAAGAGTACTAACTTTAAGTAAATTGCTTTGCTTTTGCTCTTTGCTTTGCAAAGCACATTGGGTGGTTTCTTATTGATTCCTACTCAACTAGTTTAAGGCTTTCTGCTCACCTGTTCGAGGCAAGCTTATTGCCCAAGGCTTGTGTCCGACGAGTGGAGAAGGTGAAGTTGCATTATGGTGGTCCAAGGCTCATGCCTCGTGTGTGGAGAAGGTGGAATTGCAATTCGGTCGTCTGCTCCATCTGCCCTACATCCCCAAGCCACGAAAGCATAAGGTAATCTTCTTTTCCTTTCTATTTGGTTATTGTCTCTTTTAGTTAGTTGATTAAATTGATTCATCTAGGTTGCTAGCTAATCAACTCAATAATCAATTAAATTAATTAATTAACTCAACCCTCTTTTAATCAATCAATCAAAACATGATGAAGTAGCTAGGCTAAACTAAAAAGGGAGAACTATATGGATTTTGATTCCTATTCAAAGGGATATGTAGGCATGCTTAGTCCAGGCATCGAATCCTATTAAAACTAACCAACTTTCCCCCCTATCACCTTCTTCACTTACTATTATTTTATTTTCTTTTACTTTGTTATTATGCTTAGTATGGGAATGTATGACTTCCTTAAAACCCATAAGGATTAGAGGAGGTATCCCCTAAGTTTGGATTTCATTGTAATATTGACTCTCTTTTATTTTGAATTCTAATTGTGTATAAACTTTATGGATTGAATGATCATACATATTATAAATTGTCCATGCATCTTAAATTGTTCATAAAATATATTTTAAGTTACTTTTATATTAATTGGCCAAACATGTTTTGTTAAACTGAAAACCTAGTCCCCAAATCCTCTTTGGTTTCGAGGCTAGTGACCTTTTTTCCTTTGGATAATGATGCGAGTCAAATGGGTTTTTTCCTTATATTTTCCCAAATAAAAATAAATTAAGGTGCTGACTTTAAAATATTTTTTCAAAGATAAGTTCAAGGGCTTCCTCGTGAGTTCTTTTCCAAATGAGCATTTCGATTCCCTTTAGCAGATCAGAGCGATGCTTGGGAGAGGCCTGATAGTTGGCGACCCCACTGGGGATAAATTTTCTTATTAAAAGGAAAAAATAAGTGGACTACTAATTGGTTTAAAAAAGTTTGGCCTTTTAATATGATTGTAACTTTGCATGCATCACTTGTATAAGCTCTTTGCCATTCAACCTCATTCTAAAAAAATAACAGATAGTGAGTAACATTGAGTTGGGTAACCCTCCTTGGGTCTATTCGCTGATAGTGAAATCATCCACACCACGATGAATCCTTTGATACTTTCAAAGGTGTAACGAGTATGCATGTACTGTTAGACCCACACGAGGCTCTTTGACTCACATGTGGTTAGGTATGTCACTGCACTAGTGTGATGGGTACCCTAAACCAAGCTACCTTGGCCCTTTCATGTAATGAACTTAGAACTTGGACCTTAGGTTATATGTACCATAAAAGAAGCCTTATTGTATTCATGAAATGACTTTTCATTCATGCACACATACATTCATGTATACATTCATCATCCAAGAACCTTGAAACAAATGGAGAGCTCACCAAGCCTATGGTTCACTAAAAATACCCATCCTAAAAAATACCAATGCTAGCCCAAAGGTCTGTCATCCTGCTGTATTACCTTGATCTTATACTCATTTTGTCTACCTTTTTTCCTTATCATAAGGTACCTAAGATGGTTGAGGGAACAAGTGGATCGAAAGAAATTGGTCTGAATGCAACTAATACAGAAGAAGAGGCCCAACTGAATTCATTCTTAACAAATCTTCTCTTAAAGCAAGAAAGGAATTTTCAAGCTGTTTTGGAGGCTCACAAGCCCAGTTCAAAGAGCAGAGATAGTCCATTTTGGAGGAGGTTCAAGCTATGATGAGTCACGTCGACCTTAGTTCAAATACTACACTGATCCAAACCATTCCTAGCATGACCCAAGCTGCTACTGCAAATACCTCTTTTTCCCCCCAATGTCCCTATTGACTTGACTGATAAAGGAAAGGCTATAGTTGATGCACCTTGTATTCCAAATATCATTTTACCCTCTATCCCAATTCCAGATGTTACCCCATCACCTATCACTTCCTAAATACCAAATGCCACTTATTCTACCACTCCTTCTCCTTTGAATCATTTTCAAGGAGAGGAATTTTCTTCCCATATGAATGCTAAAGACTTAATGGAAAAATTTGAAGTTATGGAAAAAACCCTCAAAAACATTAAAAAAACATGATAGTGTGATTGATGCCAGTTCTTTAGCCCTCTTTCCTAATGCCAAAATTCCACCAAAGTTCAAAATGCCAACGCTGGATAGATTCAATGGCACAACATGCCCTAAGACACACTTGAAGATGTATGTGGGGGCAATGGCTCCTTTGGGGGTTGATAATGAGCTCATTGCCCAATTGTTTCAACAATCTCTCACTGGAACTACTATAAAATGGTTTTTAGACCTGGATATAAGTAAGAAAAGGACTTGGGATGATATCTGCAATACATTTGTCAAGCATTATGAGTACAACATTGAAGTGGATATCACAAGAAGAGATCTGGAGACTACCAAGTAGAACCTAAAGGAATCTTTCTCCTCATTCCTTATGAGGTGGAGAGAAAAAGCAGCCCAAATGGTGAATCGACCAACTAAGCAAGAGCAGGTTGATATAATTGTGAAGAACCTTTTGCCAGTATACCAAAATCATCTCCTCACTCAATACCTCCCGAGCTTTAAAGCCCTCATTGCCACTACCTCTATAATAGAATATTTGATCCAAAGTGGCCACATCAAAGATGAGACCACCCATAATAGATACAAGAAGAGTACTCCCCACCAAGCTAATGTCACTGCCTCAAATAATAAGAAGGAAGGGGAGATATCTACCATTTCCCGTCATCGGCCATTAAGATTGGAAAGAAGGTCCTTTATTGAATTAGGGGTTCCTTTGGTTATGGTATACAAGAAAGCCTTAAAAGCAAAGTTGATCAAGCCCCTGGAATCAAGAGCTCCTCCTGACCCACTTCCTGCAAATCACAAAAGGGCTAGCCACAAAACAGAAATGTGTCAGAATTTGAAGCATAAGATAGAAGAACTTATAGATAGTGGAGACATCATACCTCCTAAACCAAGACCCAACATTTCCACCAGTCCTCTTCCTAACCACCAAATTAACCTCATTGCCATCACTAATCTTGAAGTTGATCCTATCTCTTTGATTCAATCAGCTTTTGAATATTGTTGTGTTTTGGATTTGAGTAATCTTGTGGAAGAGATTGATGCTATAACCAGGAGTGGCAGGATCTACCAAGCACCTACCCAATAAGATGACCAGCCACCTATCCAACCTATCCTGCCCCCTGCTGAGAAGATAAAAGGAAGCATTGAGCCTCATGAGGATCCTATCCTTAAGCAGCTGAAAAAGACCCAAGCCAACGTATCTATCTGGAGTCTTATACAATCATCTTATCCTCATCACCAAGCACTTTGCAAGGCATTGAACAAATGCCAAGCTCCTATAGATATCACCCCTGAGACTTTAGTGGCCTCTCTCACCAATATTACAAAAGCTACCTTTATCTCCTTTAATGACCATGACCTACCTAAGGGGGAGCTAAATCACAACCATGCCTGATACATAACAATCCTTACTCAGGGAAAAATAGTTCTTATGGTATTAGTAGATAATGGGTCTACTTTGAATGTTTGTCTATTAAAAGTAGCAAGTTGCTTGAGGTTAGAGGCTTCAGACTTCACACCTTCTGACCAGATTATAAGGCATATGACAATACAAAGAGGGAGGTCTTGGGTGTGGCTACCTTAGATGTCATCATTAGACCTGTCACCTATCCCATCTCATTTCAAGTTATTGATGTACCAGCATGCTTTAATCTCCTCCTTGGATGACCCTGGATACATCAAGCCAAAGCTATCCCCTCTTCCCTCCATCAAAAGCTAAAATTTCCTTATAAATCTTCTATTATCACTGTTAAAGGGGATATACATGGGCAAAATGAGGTCCCAAGTTCTGTGCCAATTCTAGAGATACAGCCTAAGTTGCCAACTCTGCCATTATCAAGTTTTGCTTTTAAGACAGTACAATTCATAGAGGAAGAAGGAGGTAAAGAGCTCGAGCTTGTGCCTTTTGATTTCGATCCTTACGAAATTATTGTTGTGACTAATATGTTTAGAAAAATGAATTATTTTCCTAGATTAGGACTGGGCAAGAGACAGCAAGGAGTAAGTTAGTTCAAAGAGTACCCTGTGGCTAACCCACCATTCAATCTTGGTTACAAACCTACAAAAGAAGATCTGGTTGAGGCAGAGAAAAGGGCTAAAGAGAGAATAGCAGCCCTCAAGAAAGGTAAGTCATATGATTGGCCCATGCGCCCTTATTTTAAAACACTTAATGGTTACTTTGTGAAGAAGGGTAAGAATTTTCCATACTGTGGTTTACTAGAACCTTGGGTCCGTCCCATTACTAAGAAGCTAATCCCTGGTTTTGAACTCTTCTTTAATGTCAGGCTTTCCTTAGAAGACTATGAAACAGTTTTCATGTTGGAACAAGATTGGGAGAATAATATGGAGGCTGCTCTCTTTGAGCAAATTTGCATGATAAGAGATGAAGAAATGGCTGACTTAACCAAATTCATCCAAACAACTCAAACCCAACCTGACAACTGGTATTACAAGAAGAAATGAGAGGGTGGTAAGTCCAAGCTGGAGTCTAAGTCTGAGTCCAAACCAAAGTCTGAGTCCACATTTGAGTAAGAATCTGAGTTAGAGTCTTGTAATTCCAATTCCTCATTTGAATCTATAGTCGATCATTTTGGTCGTTCTTTTAATTTTGATGTAATAATGGACAACGGCTCTTTTATTCATAATAAAAAGCTCTACTTTTCTTCTTATGATCCTGTGCTTCTTGTTTCCTTTCCTTTTCCTTATCTTGAATCCAATTTGAATGAAATATTAAATGAAATGAAAAATGGCAAATAATCAATAAGTTTTGGCATGAATGAAAAACCAAAAACTACATTCATTGCATCATCATGTCATGATAAGGACGGCTTAAGAAAAATGATCCAAGAATTCTTAGATTGCTTTGCTTGGGAACCCAAGGATATGATTGGGCTGGATCCAGCTATAGCTATTCATAAAATTCCTACTTATGGGCTTGTAAAGCCCATCAAACAAAAGCTGCGACAACTAAAGCCAGAGTTATCTTTAAAGATCAAGGAAGAAGTCACCAAGCTATTAGGCAATGGGTTCATTGAGCCAATCACGTATCCTTCTTGGTTAGCAAACATTGTTCTAGTACCGAAAAAAGATGGGAAAGTCAGGGTGTGCATGGATTATCGGGATTTAAATAAAACTTTCCCCAAGGATGATTTTCCATTACCTCATATTGACTTGTTAATTGACCACATGGCTGGATTTGAAGTAGTCTCCTTGATTGATTTATATACGAGGTACAACCAAATTCAAGTCCATTCTCCTGACAAAGAAAAGACTGCTTTTGTGACTGAGTGGGGTACATACTATTACCGAGTTATGCCTTTTGGATTGAAGAATGCAGGGGCAACTTACCAAAGAATGGCTACCATAATCTTTCATGACATGATACATAAGAATGTTGAGGTATATGTCGATGACATGGTAATCAAGTCTAAAACAGTAGAGGATCACATACACGTCTTAGAGTGATTCTTCTCTAGACTCCACCAATTTAATCTCAAGTTGAATCCCACCAAGTGCATATTTGGGGCATCATCCAAAATATTTTTGGGGTACATGGTTAGTAAAAGAGGAATAGAGGTAGATCCAGCAAAGTCGAAAGCTATTTTGGAGATGCCAGCACCTAAGACAAAAAAAGAAATTAAAGGCTTCCTTGGACGACTGCAATACATTAGTCAGGTCATAGCTCAGCTAGCCGACGTCTATGGCCTAATCTTCAAGCTATTAAAAAAGGGAACCTCTAAGCAATGGAATGATGATTGCCAAAAAGCTTTCAAGAAAATCAAAGAGTACTTGTTAAGTCCGCCTATATTGCAACCACCAAAATTTGGAAAGCCTCTACTACTGTACCTGTCCATCACAGAAGAAGCCATGGGGGCAATGCTCGCCTAAAATGCTGCTAAATCACATAAAGAAAATGCCATTTATTACCTAAGAAAGCATATGATCCCTCATGAGCTCAAGTATAATTAGATTGAGCAGTTATGCCTTACTTTAGTATGGGTATGTTATAAGGTTCAACATTATTTAAGTTCATATACTACCCATGTCTTGGCTGATAAGAGTCCCTTAAAATTTCTCATAGAGAGACCAATTCTTGATAGTAAGATGGCAAGATAGATGGCAGTTCTCACAGCTTTTGATTTGAAGTATGTCTAGAGGAAAGCTATAAAAGGGAGTGTGATAGCAGATTAATTAACTAAATCCCTAATAGATAGTAATTGGTTAGATCCAGAATTTCCTGATGAAGAGATCATGCAAATTGAGCCTGAAGTTGGGAAATTTTTCTTCAATGGTGCAGCTAATAGCAAAGGGTATGGTGCTGGAATTGTTATAGTCACCCTTGAGGGAGAAAATTTGCTTATGGCTGTCAAGCTAGCTTTTGAAGTGACGAATAATGAGGCAAAGTATGAAGCCTGCATAGCTGGTTTGGAGGTTGCTGTGAATTTAAGGATTGATTACCTGGAGGTCTATGGAGATTTCTAATTGTGTCTCAAGCACTTGGGAAATGGAAGATAAGAGAAAAGCGTTTGGTTTCTTACCATAAGCGCTTGGATGATCTTGCAAAAAATTTTCATGAATTATCTTTCCATTATTTGTCTTGTGCTAAGAATCAATTTGTAGATGCTTTAACAATACTTGCATCAATGTTAGACATGAGAGATGGGGAAATAATTAGACCTGTGATGATTGAAGTGAAGCGAGAACTAGGGTACTATACTTTGTGCATGAATATTCAACTAGCTAATCAGAAACCTTGGTTTTGGGACATCTTCAACTATCTCAAGAATGGAAAATATCTGGAAGGGGCCTCTAAGTCAGAACGAAGAACTCTAAGACAATTAGCCAGCAATTTCCTGCCAAATGGAGATGTTTTGTATAAAAGGGCATGGGATAACATACACTTGAGATGCATGACTGAAGAGGAAGCACAATAGATCATGGAATGGGTCCATGGAGGGGAAGAAGGGCCATACATGAATGAGATTGCGTTGGCTCAAAAAATTACAATTTTGGGATATTTTTGGCTCACTATGAATGAAGACTGTGCAAAATTTATATGAAGATGTCATAAATGCCAAATTTATGCTAAGCTACAGAAACAGCCTCCTATGCCTTTGCAGCCCATAACTACTCCTTGGCCTTTTACAACTTGAGGCATTGATGGCATAGGAAGACTAAATCCCAAATCATCTGTTGGTCATGAATACATCCTTGTAACGGTTGATTACTTCACAAAGTGGGTAGAAGCGGCACCTTATCGGGTACTGGATTCAAAAAGAGTGGCTTATTTCATCCAAACTAACATCCTTTGTAGGTTTGGAGTACCTTTCGAGATTATTATAGATAATGGATCTCATTTTCAGAAAGAAGTAGTTCAGCTATTGAAAAAGAAAAGATCCAGCATCATAGATCATCTCCTTACTGACACAAACTAATAGAGAGATTGAAATAGCAAATAAAACCATCAAATCCCTTTTGCAAAAGATGACTGATAATCACAAGCACTGGCATCAATAATTACCATTTGCTTCGTGGGGATACAGGACTTCCATCCATACACCAACTAGGGCAACTCCTTACTCATTAGTATATGGAATGGAAGCCATGCTACCAATTGTGGTGGAAATCAGATCAGCTAGGATCATAAAGGAAAGTTAGATTGATGAGATAGAATGGATTAAAAGTTATCATAATAAGTTGAATGTTATTATAGAAAAGAGAATGGATGCATTGTATTGACTACAAGGTTATCAACAAAATTTGTCCTAGCATTTCAATAAGAAAGTGAGGGATAAGGGACTATAAGAAGGAAACTTGGTCTTAAAGGAAATTTGAGCCCCAGTGCACGACCCTAGAGGCAAATTCAGACCAAACTGGACTAGACCTTATGTGCTTAAACGCATCCTGTCAAGTGGAGGTGCCATTCTCATGGATTTGGATGAAATTGAATTCTCCAACCCTTGCAACTTGGATCAATTAAAGCGATACTTTGTGTAATGATGCATTGTAAGTAGAACTACATGGACCTGATTCTCCAAAATAATAAAGAAAAGTATGTAATAGAAATAAGTTATGTAAGGAGATATGTAGGTAGACCTCATTGGGTGTGGTCCAAATCATTAATAAATTTTCTTTTGTGCTAAATTTTGTTGTTTCAATGTAAAAAAAAAAAAAAATGATGGTGTTTTATTCAAAATTGGATTTAAGACAAAACTAGGAGTCTTATTCACTAAAACAAGAAAATAAAAAATTTTGCCTAAAGCTCTAAATAATAAATCTCCTAATTGTCAGTAGTCCCCCCTACAGAAGTGTTATCTTCTATCTCCTTAAATAAAGTTGCCCTCCTTATCTTCTTTGATGGCCAAGATGTAGCAATCCGCCATAAAGTGTAAGCCTCTATCTTATCAAAGTAACGAGATGGAAGAACAACATGAAAACCATGGGCCTATCTATTAGTAGTAGCCCTAGCCACAGTGGGAGTGATGAAAGTAAATTCAAAGATAGCTCCATCTAGGGGCACCCTTTGCGCATAACCCATCTGGCGCATCACCTTTGTTCCTTAGTAGAATGTCAACATATTCAAACCCAGCAAATAAACCATCCTATAGCCATAACTTATAGTCATAAACTTCTTGATCTTATACCAAGGACAAAGCCATAATAATTCTTAGGGGTCGAGTTCAAACAGCCATTCAGTTCATTCCTTTTCAGAAACAAAATTCCTCACTATAGTGGAAGACTAGTACCAAGAAGCAAAGTGGTCCTTTTTTGTAGGAGAAGCAACCACTTTCAAATGATCTCTTAGCCAAATCTATGCAGAAACATAGTTAAGAAAGAAAGGAAAGGGGAAAGAGAAAGGAAAAGGAAGAAAAAAAGCATACCTGCAAAATGATTAGACTCACGGACCAATGCCCATCACTATTGTAAGCTCGATCCAAACTAAGGATTGTTTCTGCTAAGATAATCCCAGTAATAGAGCGACCTTCAGCCATTTGAAAAATCAGTTCAATTATCCTAACATCCCCCCAACTAGTTGAACCTATAAAGAGATACCCGGTAGTTAGACAAAAACCTAAAGCATTCATCTGATGATCCTGCCATTCCTTGTCTTCAAAACCTAGGGAATCATAGAACTTAGTAGTTACAGCAGTCAGGTCCACCCAATGATTCATGACAATAGGGCTAGCAATTGCAGTGTCCAATCCCAAGAGCCTTAAAAATGAATTAAAGTACCCCATTCTCAATGTGGGGGCGGCCAAATCAGCTTCAGGATTAGATCCTAGTAACACACTAAATTCTTCAAAAGTAGGGCACATTTCATCCATGCTAGCCCTAAATCTGAAAACATGCACCTCAGGATCCCAGAATTTTAGACAAGCCCTCAAAAAGTCTCAATCCACTCAAACCCCTATTAAGGTTAGCATGGTACTAATCCCAAAACTCCTTAAGTTAATGCACTCCACTTGCTCAAGGTTTTTGGTCCATAAATGCATTAAATGGCTAAAATAGTGGCTTCACGAGTGAAAAGAAAAAGGGAAACTAGAGGAAAAGATGAGAGAAGAGTAAAGAGAAGAGAGCAGGAAAAGTGTTGTAAAAGTTGAATTGCAATTGTGAGGATTTCTAAGCCATGAGAGGATATATAAGGGAAAATTGAAGATTTTCACTGGGATTACTACAGAAGAGCATGGGTTTCCTCAAGTGTTTTTGTAGCACTACCGCAAACATCAATACAGTGCCATAAGCTACTTTGCGATAATCGCACAAGGTTGTGTGGCACTGCACAGAACCATCTGCTGCCACACCCCTATCGCATGTTGCCTTAAGCTACCGTGACCCTTCCTTTTTACAGATCATGCAGTGTTTGAGAAGAATTTGATGAAAAAAAAAAGGTGGGGAGAGAGCAAAAGAGAAAGATGGTGGAGCCCTGTCATGTATTCATTCGTAGAAAAGATGCATTCATAACATACATAAGTCAAATCCTTGCATAATCAAGTCATAACATCCATGCATCATACAAATAAAATCAAACATGAGTTAAGTTTCGAGTCAACATGCATACATGCATACATAATCATACATAGAGTCAGCATAACATCTGCATAACAGGAGGAAAGCTAACGCCGGCCTTGCCTATGTCCCCTCTTCCGATCTGCATCATCTCCCTCATCATGACCATTCAAAGTAAGTCACAGACAATGCTGTTCTCAAACGATGAACCATCTCATAGTTTATAGCAAGCCCAATCCTTAGGGATATGCATAAGGAAAAGATGAGTAAGAAACTGTATTAAGTAATAAAGAGTAAGCTTAGAAAGGGGGCAGAAGCACGTGCCTTGCCTATATGATTTGGAAATGGGATAAAATCAGTAAGAAGGCCATTAGGGATCTCATATTGAGCCAAGCCATGATTAGGAGAAACATAATTCAAGTCCTCTCTTGCCCATAAGTAGGTGAGAAAACTCGCCTGTTCACTTGGTCCAGCCCTATTAGAAGGGGCATCTGCAGCAGAGCTCGGACCACCACTTCTCCTAGCAGCAAAAGTATGAACTGATCCCATGGCAGAAGATCTTTAACTAGAATGGGCCTGTTCTGGAAGAAATGGGATGCAAGGTAATAGGCGATGCATGCAGAAGCTCCTATAGTCACCCTTAAGGTCTAAGAAAGGTTCAACTGGAAGGCCTACTACTAATGAATCCTAATAAAGGATGCACGATCCATATTGCATCTTAGCAGGGGGATCAACTGGTATAATCCTCTCTCCTATAATTTGGCCACAAACTCTCTCGCCAAGGTAAAACATGGAATCAGTGCGAAAACATAAAAGGAGGCGGCAGGAAGACAAAGCCATACCAAACTCATGGTATAGAGTGATGAGTTAAAGTCTGTCAATGAAAGGTAACCATTGAACCTATAAAAAAAGAACAATGGGGAAAAATAAAATATCAGAATGAGTGATAAAGATGATGTATCAAGCATGTGTGCATACCTATGATGATACTAAATGAGAGAAGAAATCTCGAATATGGCAAAAATCATATCTCTCCTAATGATAACAATTCTGTGTCCACCAAAGATAACTGCTCGGAATATGATTTACTGTATGATCCCTTAAAGCAAGAGCAAGAAAAGGAAAGTGCTCATAGGCCCAATACTGCACAAAGGAAAATAATCATAAGACACAAGGATAGTGGGTATAATACAAAAGTAGAAAGATAGAAGCATACCTTCCAAATGATATGAGTCCCTCCTAAAGTAGTGAACATGCCCCGAGATATATTAGATCTCTTAGTACATCACATACAAAGCTGCATCTCCCCAGTCAAATTCTCTAATGATGGATAAATCCTCTAGTGAGCGCAGAATGTTCAGATCAATGGTATCCCTTCGTGTGTGGTAGAATGAGCAGCCTATAATCATCAAAATCAATAAGCAGGCAGCTTGCTCTTTCGAAAGGACTCCCACATCATAAGTATAAATGTTAATCTACCTTCGGAGCTAAGAACAAGGGATATGTGGGTCACCTCGAGAAGGGTCAATGCCCAATAAGTCAACCATAGTCTCTGATGAGATAGAGGTCCAAGTAAGATAAAGCTCTAAGACTTGAGGTCAAAATGGCAGATCAACTAACATCGTCAAGTCCAAAGGGGTCACAGTCATCTTCTCGCATGGAAAGTGAAAAGTGTCTGTGATATCCCACCACCTCTCTGCCAATACCCACAGCAAAGGAATATTACCCTCTCGGGTATAATCCAAGGACAGAAATCCTAGCAATCCAGATGGTTCAATCAACCCTCAGACTTAGGGATGAGTCTCTAGGTAAGTAGAGACGGAAGATAGATTTGATCTACCACCTCCCAATCTAATGGTTATAGTCTTTGTAAAAAAAAAAAAAAATTTACATGTATATATTGTCTATGAACTAACATTGCAACAGGAAAGAAGGGCAAAATGGTAAATACTTCTATGACGCTGGTATTAGCCACATGGTGCTCCGGTTCCTGTAGCAAGTCTGTCAGGTTAGGATCATGCCTGAGTACTTGGTAGCTCCTGGTATGGCAACTACTAGAAGGGGAAGTCATTTTAGAGAGAAGTCAGAGAGAATGGTTACTAGAGAGAGAACCAAAATTTGACAAATGAGAAAAGTTGCAAAAAGTGAAGGGTGGCATGCCTTTATATAGTACCTTCTACATAGTAACTTTTCACGCAGGAATGCAGTAGTGAACCCATCTCAAGTTGAAATTTAGAACAACAAGCTTTTATATGATCGCAATAGTCTCCTCCAAGCATCTGATCACTGTTACTCAAGATTCAATATACAAAAGATTTTTATAATTACAGACAGATATTCTAATCGTACCATATAGGGCTGATAATTATGCCAATCCTACTAGAGCCTACCAGACAGGACCGATGATTTGTTATTTCTACCAGACCAAAATATTACTTTTAGATCCTACCAGACAGGATCTCATTATCACTCCTACCAGACAGAACCAGTGATGTGCTATTCCTACCAGACAAAAATATTACTCTTAGATCCTACCAAACAAGATCGTCATTATCACTCCTACTAGATAGGACTAGTGATTTGTTATTCCTACCAGACAAGAATATTACTCCTAGATCCTACCAGACAGGATCATCATTATCACTCCTACCAGACAGGACCAGTGATTTGTTATTCCTACCAGACAAGAATATTGCTTCTAGATCCTACTAGATAGGATTGTCATCATTAACATCATCATAACCTACTAGATAGGATTATCTTCATTTCCATCATACAAGAACACAACTTTTAGTTTCTACTAGACAGGAACTGTCATTTTCTTCCTAATGCTCCCAAATATACCGGGGGCATCCTCTTCATTCTAAAATTCACACTCATCAAAACTGCCTACCAGACAGAGCAATCTTGATAAGGGGGACAACTATGAACCCTTAATTCTGTACCTCTCAGAATTACAAACCATTCAATCAGGAAAGGAATCGATCAAGGCTCTTAAATCATCATCAAATCATCCGAGACTCAGTAATGGGTGCAATACAATTGGAATCATGGAAAAGGGACAAAGAAATGAGCAAGAACGGATGAAAATGGGCAGAACGGGCAAATTAGAGGAAGTTGTCAGCCTCTTGCGGTGCCGCAAAGACCTCTGCGGCACTGCCCTAGAGACCTCTGCAGTGTCATAGAGGCTTGTGTGGCAATGGCAGTGTGTCCCTACTCCCATATTGGAAATTTCGGCCTCTATACTTCATTCTTCTCCCTATATATAGAGGTGGTCTCTCTACTCTTAAGACACACAGACTTAGTAAAGAGCACTAACTTCAAGTAAATCATTTTACTTTTGCTCTTTGCTTTGCAAAGCATGTTGGGTGGTTTCTCCTTGATTCCTACTTGACTAGTTTAAAGCTTTTTGCCTGCCTGTTCAAGGTAAGCTTGTTGCCCAAGGCTCATGTCCATCGGGTGGAGAGGGTGAAGTTGCATTCTGGTGATCCAAGGCTCGTGCCTCTTGCGTGGAGAAGGTGGAATTGCAATCTAGTCATCCACTCCATCTACCCTACATCCCCAAGCCGCGAAAGCGTAAGGTAATCTTCTTTTCCTTTCTATTTGGTCATTGTCTCTTTTAGTTAGTTGATTAAATTAATTTATCTAGGTTGCTAGCTAATCACTCAGTAATCAATTAAATTAATTAATTAACTCAACTCTCTTTTAATCTATTAATCAAAACATGATAAAGTGACTAGGTTAAACTAACCTCTTTGCAAGAAGGGAGAACTACGTGGATTCTGATTCCTATTCAAAGGGATACGTAGACATGCTTGGTCCAGGCATCAAATTCAATTAAAACTAACCAACTTTCTCCCCCTATCACCTTCCTCACTTACTATTATTTTATTTTCTTTTACTTTGTTATTATGCTTAGTTTGGGGAATGTGTGACTTCCCTAAAGGAGGTATCCCCTAAATTTGGATTTCATTGTAATATTGACTGTCTTTTATTTTGAATTCTAATTGTGTATAAACTTTGTGGATTGAATGATCATACATATTATAAATTGTCCATGCATCTTAAATTGTTCATAAAATATATTTTAAGTTACTTTTATATTACTTGGCCAAACATGTTTTGCTAAATTGAAAATCTAGTCCTTGAATCCTTTTTGGTTTCGAGGCTAGTGATCTTTTTTCGTTTGGGTAATGATGGTAGTCAAATGGGTTTTTTCCTTATATTTTCCCAAATAAAAATAAATTAAGGTGGCGACTCTAAAACAACTTTTCAAAGATAAGCTCGAGGGCTTCCTCGTGAGTTCTTTCCTAAATGAGCATTTTGATTCCCTTTAGTGGATTGGACTGATGCTCGGGCGAGACCTCACACCAGTTTGATTCTATGGATTCGTAATCGAGTGCTGGTTGTCTGAAGGTGAAAATTGGAGGGTTCATAGGTAGCTCTCCTCAAATTAGTCCGAGAAAGTCCTAATAACACCGTTCGAGTTGCCATTCAAAGGCTATCATTCAGCCGAGCCGAGAAGGTGGAATTGCGATCTGGTCCTTCACTTCATCTGCCCTACATCCCCAAGTCTCATCCTTATAAGGTATTTATGTACTTTATTATGAATAAATTATAATGGATGTCTATAACTCATGACCTTTAGAATCCTATAACTCATCCCTTTATTACATTAGGTTACATATTCTTTATTGTAATTGATTTCTTAAGTTAATTGTCTTGTAACTTATGTTAATCTTACCCCATAAATAGAGGGACTTTTAGCATTGTTGTACACACCAAAAAGTAATACAAAGTTGTTCTTCTTCTTCTTCTCTATTCTTGTGTTCTTTTACTTTATATATATATATATATATATATATATATATATATATATATATATTATTTTCATAATACGTTATTAGCACGATTCTCTTTTGTGCACTAAATATATTAATGTGGACAATTTTTGAATTTTTGTGTCCCATATTCATTTGTTTACGTTAGATAATATTTTTTTGATGCTAACAAATGTCGTCTTGTTATTGGGTCTTGGATTCAATTTGTGTTCTTATTATGGCGTGATTTTGTGTTCTTATTTTCATTATTTTTCTTTATTTCTTTATTATTATTTTATTAAATATAATTATTTGTATGATAGTTTCATGATGTCAAATCTCATAAAACTTGAGTTTGTGGCACTTGATATTACGGGGAAGAATTATCTATCATGGATATTAGATGCTGAAATTCACTTAGATGCTATGGGTCTTGGAGATACTATCAAAGAAGAAAATGATGCTTTAATGCAAAATCGTGCAAAGGCAATGATTTTCCTTCGTCACCATCTTAATGAAGGGCTAAAAGTCGAATATCTTACTGTAAAAGATCCACTTATTTTATGGAAAAATTTGAAGGAAAGATATGACCACCAAAAAACAGTAATTCTCCCAAAAGCTCGTTATGATTGGATGCACTTACGATTATAGGATTTTAAAACGGTGAGCGAATATAATTCTGCAATATTTAAAATTAGCTCTCAATTAAAATTGTGTGGAGAAAAAGTAACTGATGATGATATGTTAGAGAAAACTTTCTCTACTTTTCATGCCTCAAATGTGCTCCTGCAGCAGTAATATCGAGAAAAAGGCTTTAAAAAATATTCTGAATTAATTTCATGCCTTCTTGTGGCTAAACAAAATAATGAGCTATTGATGAAAAATCATGAAGCACGTCCTACTAGTTCTACTTCATTCCCTGAAGTGAATGTTGTAACATGTAATAATAATGAAAATGTAAGAGGACGTGGACGTGGACATGGACGTGGCTGTGGTCGAGGTAATGGTTGTGGCCGCGGTCATGGTCGTAGTCATAGTTATAGTCGTGGTCAACATAATTATCATGGTGGTTACAATAATAATTTCAATTCTAAAAATACAAATTACCACCAGAAGTGGGATAACAATGATGCAAAACAAGACAATGTGAAAAGTGGACAAAGTAAATGTTATCGATGTGGAATGACTGGACATTGGTCATGTACTTGTCATACGCCTAAACATCTTGTTGAGCTTTATCAAGCATCATTAAAGGAGAAGGGAAAAAATATAGAGACCAATTGTGTTTTTAAAAATAATGATCCTGTTGATATAACACATTTGGATATGGCTGATTTCTTTGAACCAGTTGAGAAGGAAAATTAATTACGAAATATCAAGACATCATAAAAGTTTATTTTGTGTGCAAGCTTTTATTTATTTTATGTGTGTTTTTTTTTGTTTTGTTTTACTTTATTGTATTTTTTTTTATTTTCTTAATGTAATGTTTTCCCCTATTAATTAATAATATTTCTAATATATTTTTGATATATTTTGTTTTGTTTTGTTTTATTTCAATCAAAAAACAAATGAATACTTCTCCGCTTTTGATTGAATCCAAGACAAATGAAGAAGATGTATGTATTGTGGATAGTGCAACCACACATACTATTCTTAAAAATGCAAAATATTTTTCTTCTTTGAAAATGAGTGAAGCAATTGTTACTACAATATCTAGTAACACAAAAATAATTGAAGGCTCTGGAAGAGCCAATATATTATTACCAAGAGGAACAAAATTTGTCATAGATAATGCATTATTTTCTCCAAAGTCTCATAGAAATTTATTAAGTTTTAAAGATATTCGCATCAATGGATATCATATTGATACTATAAATGAGAGGAATCAAGAATATCTCAATGTTACAAACATTATTTTAGGTGAGAAATGTGTATTAGAAAAATTTCCTGCACTTTCCTGTAGTTTGTACTACACAAAAATTAGTACAATTGAAGCAAATCTTATAGTAAACCAGAAGTTTACATATCCAAATATTTTTATTATTTGGCATGATCGATTAGGCCATCCTGGTTCAATAATGATGAGAAAAATTATTGAAAATTCACATGGGCATCCATTGAAGAACCAGAAGATTCTTCAAGGAAATGAATTTTTCTGCGCTGCATGTTCTCAAGGAAAATTAATTATAAGACCATCACCAGCTAAAATTGGAATTGAATCACCTACATTTCTAGAGCGTATTCAAGGTGATATATGTGGACCTATTCATCCACCATGTGGACCATTTAGATATTTTATGGTTTTAATCGATGCTTCTACTAGATGGTCATATGTATGTTTATTATCATCACGCAATTTAGCATTTACGAGATTACTTGCTCAAATAATTCGATTACGAGCACAATTTCTAGATCATCCAATTAAGACAATTCGTCTTGATAATGCTGGTGAGTTTACATCCCAAACTTTTAATGATTTTTGTATGTCACTTGGGATAAAAGTTGAACATCCTGTAGCACATGTTCACACGCAAAATGGTTTAGCAGAATCACTTATTAAACGCCTTCAATTAATAGCTAGACCATTGCTTATGAGGACCAAACTCCCTACTTCAGTATGGGGATATGCCATTTTACATGCAGCAGCACTTATACGTATTAGACCAACAAGCTACCATAAGTTCTCTTCGTTACAATTGGCTTTTGGTCAAGAGCCAAATATTTCTCATCTAAGAATTTTTGGATGTGCGGTATATGTTTCTATTACTCCACCACAACGTACTAAGATTGGTCCCCAAAGGAGATTAGGAATATATGTTGGATATGAATCTCCCTCAATAATTAAATATCTTGAGCCATTAACAGGAGATGTATTTATGGCGCGATTTGCAGATTGTCATTTTGATGAAGCCACATTCCCAGCATTAGGAGGAGAAAATAAAAAGGTGGAAAAGACAATAGCATGGAATACTTCATCATTATCTCATTTAGACCCTAAAACAAAATATTGTGAACAAGAAGTTCAAAAGATAATCCATATGCAAAAATTAGCAAATCAACTGCCAGATGCACTTGCTGATCCAAAACGAGTAATAAAATCTCATATACCAGTAGTCAATGTTCCAATTCGTATTGATGTCCTAGAAGGACAATCTGTTAATGAATCTCAAACACGCCTGAAGCGTGGAAGACCTATTGGTTCTAAGGATAAAAATCCTCGAAAAAGAAAAATTGTAAATAATAATGATGATTTTATTGAGAAGGTTGATACTAACATAAATAAACTTCCTAAAGAAGTACAAATACCCAAAGATGGTAAAAATGAAGAGATCTTGATAAATTATGTTAGTTCTAAAAAAAGATGGAATAGAAATGAAATAGTTGTGGACTACAGTTTTGCATATAATGTAGCATTAGATATTATGAATGATAATATGGATCTTAAATCACAATCTGTTCAAGAATGTTGAAATAGAGATGATTAGCCTAAATGGAAAGATGCAATACAAGCAGAATTAAATTCACTTGAAAAGTGTAAAGTTTTTGGACCAGTAGTCCAAACACCTGAAGGTGTGAAACCAGTAGGTTACAAATGGGTATTTGTGAGAAAAAGAAATGAGAAAAGTGAAATCATAAGGTACAATGCAAGACTTGTTGCACAAGGATTTTCGCAAAGATCTGGAATTGATTATAAGGAGACATACTCTCCTGTGGTGGATGCAATAACTTTTAGATATCTTATTAGTCTGGCAGTGCATGAGAGACTTGATATGCGCCTAATGGATGTAGTCACAGCTTACCTATATGGCTCACTTGATAATGATATCTATATGAAAATTCCTGAAGGATTTAAAATGCCAGAAAAATGCAATACAAGTTCTCGAGAAATGTATTCAATTAAGTTACAAAGATCTTTATATGGATTAAAACAATATGGACACATGTGGTATAATCGCCTTAGTGAATATTTGATAAAAGAAGGTTATAAAAATGATCCAATTTGTCCATGTGTTTTTATAAAGAAATCTGGATCAAAGTTTGCCATAATTGTTGTATATATTGACGATTTAAATATTATTGGAACTCCTGAAGAACTTCCAAAAGCAGTAGGTAACTTGAAAAAAGAATTTGAGATGAAAGATCTTGGAAAGACAAAGTTCTGTCTCAGTTTACAAATTGAACATTTAGAAAAAGGAATTTTTATTCATCAGTCAAATTATATAGAAAAGGTTCTTAAACGATTTTATATGGACAAAGCACATTCATTGAGTAGTCCAATGGTCGTTCGATCACTTGATGTGAATAAGGACCCATTCAGACCTCGAGAAGATAATGAAAAAATTCTTGGTCCTGAAGTGCCATATCTTAGTGCAATAGGTGTATTGATGTATCTTGCTAATAATACACGGCCTGACATTGCTTTTCCTGTCAATTTGCTAGCAAGATATAGTTCTTCACCAACCCGAAGACATTGGAATGGTATTAAGCACATATTGCGATATCTTCAAGGAACAATTGATTTGGGTTTATTATATACAAATGAATCTAGACCTCAATTGGTTGGTTATGCAGATGCATGATTTTTGTCTGATCCACACAAAGCTCAATTTCAAACGGGTTATTTATTCACATATGGTAATACAGCTATATCTTGGCGTTCTACAAAGCAAACAATAGTTGCTACTTCATCAAATCATGCAGAGATAATAGTAGTTCATGAAGCAAGCCGAGAATGTGTTTGGCTAAGATCAATAACTCAACATATCCAAGAAATGTGTGGTCGATAATCAGATAAAGAAATCCCAACAACAATTTATGAAGATAACGCAGCTTGTATTGCTCAATTAAAAGAAGGATATATTAAAGGAGACAGAATAAAGCATATTTTACCAAAATTCTTCTTTACACATGATCTTCAAAAGAATGGCGAGATTAATATTCAACAAATTCGTTTAAGTGATAATCTAGCAGATTTGTTCACTAAGGCATTACCTACTGCAACATTTAAGAAATTAGTTCACAATATTGGAATGCGTCGTCTCAAAGTTCTTCAGTGATATTGCGAATAGGGGGAGTTTAGCACTGTACTCTTTTTTCCTTAACCAAAGGTTTTGTCCCATTGGATTTTCCTGGTAAGGTTTTTAATGAGGCAGTGTACTATTCGCATGCAAGAATATTGTACTCTTTTTCCTTCACTAGTTTTTTTTTTCCCACTAGGTTTTTACTAGTAAGGTTTTAATGAGGCATATTCTTTGCAAGGATAGACATGCAAGGGAGAGTATTATGAATAAATTATAATGGATGTCTATAACTCATGACCTTTAGAATCCTATAACTCATCCCTTTATTACATTAGGTTACATATTCTTTGTTGTAATTGATTTCTTAAGTTAATTGTCTTGTAACTTATGTTAATCTTACCCTATAAATAGAGGGACTTTTAGCATTGTTGTACACACCAAAAAGTAATACAAAGTTGTTCTTCTTCTTCTTCTCTATTCTTGTGATCTTTTACTTTATATATATATATTATTTTCATAATAAGTTTTAGTTTTTCTTTTGCTTTACATTGTTTTTTCTTTTTTTTTTTTTTTTTGCCCTTAGGATTGCTTAGTTTGTTCTTTTCATTTATTAGTTCTTTGTTTTGCATGTTTTATCATTTTCTTTTATTATTTTGAGGCATGTTAATTAGAATATGATTTAATTAACTTGATAAATGATTTCAATTGATGCATCTACTTTTTAATTAAAATATGATCTAATTAACTACTTGGTAAATAATTTAGCTTGTTTAACCAATCAACCCACCTTTTAGTCAATGAACTGAAACATGATCAAAGGATAAGACTGAAACAATCCCTCTTCGCAAGAAGGATGAACTATATGAATTTTGATTCTCATTCAAAGGGATACGTAGGCTTGCTTGTTTAAAGCATCAAATCCAATTAAATAAACAATAATCCTTCTCTTGTATATACTTTTTATGAATTAGTTCTTTTCTTTGTGCTATTTTCTTTTAGTCTATTTTCTTTATTACCATGTTGATTTTGTTTCTCTTTTTTCTTTATTTTTTTAGTTATTGCTTTAGAATTATTTTAGAAAATGAGTGACTTCTCTATAACCCATAAGGATTAGAAAAAGTATCCCCTACTATGGTTTTGACTTCCTTTACTTTATTGCATTACTTTTTTTTTTCACTTTGAATGAATGTTTATT
>CANTUT010000376.1:0-32500 GCA_947687605.1 Reutealis trisperma
AATTGAATATTTGCATTTAAGCATTGGAACCCACATTTATTTCTATTTGAGTGGTTACTAATATAGCTTCCATAATAGCTTCTAATTTAGTGTCCAAAATAGCTTTATTTATAGCTTTCCCAAATATCATAAACTATATATCTAGAAATAATTTAGAAAAGTACTTATTATGTGCCCAAATAACACTTCTAAGTAGCTTCCAAAGTACCTTGTAACAATGCATGCCAAAGTGGTGTACTCTTTAATTAATCTCTTTTGCCCTTGTTATAGATCATCTTCTGTATTTGGTCTTTAAGCTTCCTAGATGTTAATGTAGGTCCACTAAGCCACTCGGCTTAAACCCAAGATTTGTATGAGTTGTTTCTTTATGCTTTAGAGTCTGAAAATGAATTATCCTCCTAACAGTTTTTTTCTTTTACCCTCTTGAAGGTGGTATGTCAACTAGTGGTGACATATGTAGGCTAGTTCCACTATTTTGGGCATTGCTATTCTATCTTTTCTAGTAGAATCTTAGAGACAAAATCTTCACACTCACTTTTTAGTGGCAAAATCCACTCTCAAATGATTGAGATAGCTGTAATGCTTAATTAGCCAAAATATAAGCCTTATCAGTTGACAAATATGTAAAATACTATATAGGCATTATAAATATATATAATCCAAATTAAAATGACTTACATTATACACTATCTTGCCATTGTTTTCATTTAATGCACACCTCATATCCTGAGATGGGCTTCTTCCTTGGAGTTCATTTGCATCTACCACCCAATTCCTTAGTACCAAGAAGTCATATGCTTCTCCCATTTGATACACTACCTCTAATTACTCCAAAGTCAAATGTTCTTGAATTTACATTTCTTTCTTCTCTTCATTAGCTTGCTCAATGGTTCATTGTAGGTGGAGCTTCTATAAATTGTGTTTAAGGCATATCAGTAGCATCATTGGAGGCATCTAGATTTGTATGTGCAAGCATATTGGGATGATACATTAAACGTATTGGATCTGTAGGATGTTCTTCATGCATATTGGATGCCTACATCATGGAAGGTGTTGCAGTTGTAGATATTGATCTCTTACTATGCTAACCTTGTACATTTGGACCTTTGCCCTTTTCACCTGAGAAATTACTCATTATAAATATATATTTAAAAATAGTTTAAAAAGATATATACAATTTAATTGAAACCTAGTTATAATATAAAATAATATATTTATATTCTTGTTCAGTTGTCAATTAATTAGGATAAGTAATTTTGCTATGACATGGTGTGAGGCCTCGCTCGAGCACCGGTTCGATCCGCTAAGGAATCAAAATGCTCTTCGGGAGAAACTCTATGATTGGAACTCACTGTGAGTTCAAAAAATTGATTTTTATATTTTTGAAAGTTGAAAAGTGAGTCGCCACTTTAATTTATTTATTTTTATTGGGAAAATTAAAGAAAACCCAACATTTTTTACTCTAAAAATAATTTGATTTATCCCAATGGAAAAGTGCACTAATTTGCGAGTGACCAAGGAGGGCTCGGGAATCAGGTTTTGGTAATTACACAATTAAGAAAATATAATTTTCTTTAGTTTGGCTAAAAATGCAAAATAACTCTTAAAAAAGGAATTTTTGTGTATACATGAACATGCATATGATGATTCATGAAACATATATATATGATAAGATGTAATAACAATTATAGATAAATAAGCAGAAATATATCCTACTTAATTATTACAAGATCAAAATGATTGAAATAAAGAGGATCTTTCCTCTAGCCCTTATGGGTACTAGGAAAAGCACACATTCCCCAACTAAACTAATACAAGATCATAAATAAAAGATTAATATGAATAAATCAAAATAAAAGGGAAAAAATATTAATAAAAAAAAGATTTTGGAGTTGATGCCTTTCATAATGGCAGCCTGCGTATCCTATTGAATAGGAATCAAACCCCACGCAGTTCTTCCTTCTTGCGAAGGAAGGGTTCTAGAAAAGAGTGTTGGTTTGTTTATTAATTTAATTATGATTCTTAAATTAATAAATTTTAGATCTTTTCTATTTTAGACTTAAAGAGAATTCTAGATCTGAGTTTAGAATTTGGAAAATAGAAAGAAGATTATACCTTTGCTTTCCTTGATTTTCGGATGAATAGGGTGAGCTTAACTTCGGATTTAAGCTCCACTTTGGATTTAGGACCTTAAAGTTGAACCTTAACAGCAAAAGGCTAGCAAAATAGCGTAATGAATGTAAATTAAAAAGAAATTGAAACCACAGCTTTTGTATTAAATTTCAAGCAGAACATAAGCACAATAAGTAGAGCAATATAGGAGGATTTCTACCTTGGAATTCCTCTAAATAAGCTAGAAGGAGGCTCTATTTATAGAACTGCTATGGGGGTGCCGGCAGTACGAAAGGCGGCACGGGCGGCACCAGTGACATACCGGGCATCCGAGCGGCACGTTAATTGTATCGCCTGGCTACTGGCACCAATTCTGTGATGCCCAAGGCGGCACGACAAATATGCCACCCATATAGCAGCACGAAAGGCGTGCTGGCCTGATGGCGACATGGCAGACGTGCTGCCCAGGGCAGCGATGTGCCTCTCGTGCACTGGCCGGCTGGTTCGACCTGTTTTCTGCTTTTTCATCCATTTCAATCCATTTTAGTTCCGATTCGAGTTCAGTTTGATCCTATGGGTTCGTGACTGAAAAGCAATCGACTGGAGGCGAAAGATTTAGGAAATTTATTTTTCAACGGGGCGTTGCCCCTCACCCCACAAGGGGCGTTACCCCCTTGACCCCTGCCTGCTAACTGGCTAGTGGGACCGCCGTATGCGTAGCGCCCTATTCTTAGTAGGTGTCAAGCTGCAGCCGGATCAGGAGGTGCAAATTTAAGGGTTTACACCTGGTAGTTTGCATATTCTACATTTAATTATTATGGCCTTTTTGCTAAGTTTTCCTATTTTCCTTTTTAATTAGTCTTCATAAACTTGTTTAACTCTATTTTCCTCTCGTCTTTTATAATGATAGGTGGATATTGGATTGGCTTAAAGTTGTTGATCTTCTAGAATTTTCTTTCTCTAACTGGTTGGAGATGAAATTGGTAAGTAGTAAAGGATGTAGCTTTATGGTATCAGTGAGATATGTAGGTTTTAGGGTTTAATTTCTCATGCAACAATGCACATATGGCATATACATATGGAATGCTAGATAGATCCCATGTTTTGTTAGTACAAAATCTTTTATCATTGAATAAGGAAATGCATATCCCTACCATGTCCAATTTCAAACACTTGATCACCATTAAACTTCTCTCTGCAATTTATGGACTCAATCACATTTGCTTCAAAATTATCTATTGTAGCTAGAGAGTAATCAATTGCGTACTTAAGGACAAGCACCCTTCTTCCATAACCTACTTATAACTTTGGTTTTAATAGTCTCAAGTATATGATGATATGCTTCTCTTTTGGATCAAGAATCCAAGAGTTGAAAGATTATGATACGTTGTTGCCCACCATATTAGATCTGCATTAGATGCTCATGTATGTTCTCACCTACCTTTGTTATGGCCATTGCTGCAATATATCTGACATAGCTTTGGCTCCATGTTTAGCCACCAAAAGCTAAAGATTATCTTTGAATTTCTCTTCATATATGCTCTAAGCACATTTCCAAAACTTTTTAAATCTTCACCTCTCCACTTCTTCCTTTAATTTACAATGTCTTGCACACCATTGATGCTCTATAGCATGTTATACTTATTAAAGGCAAGTAATAATCCCTATCACATAAACCATGCATAGCATAAACTTATTTAGAAGCAACAGACTAAATATTATAATAATTAAAATATTTATAAATTAGAGACATAAATTATAATAAATATAAGTAGACATACTTACTCTTTACATGTTAGAAATCAATGTGAAACTAGATCCATCCTTCAATTGAAGATCTTTCTTCAGCCATTCCAAAAACCACTTTTAATTATAATTGTTTTCTCTTCTACTACAACTCTCCAAGTTAATGAAAACATTTGATTGTTTCCATCTAGTCCCACAGCAGAGAGTAATTTTCCTTTCTACACACTCTTCAAAAAATATCCATCATGACCAATAATAGGTCTGCACCCAACTTTCTACTCTTTCATACATGTGTCAAAGCAAAAGAATACTTTGTTAAAAGTTTTTTCCCCCTTCTCAAACCTTCTCTAACTAAATTGATTTCAATTTAACAACCTATGTTTGGTGTTCAATCTCTTGTGAATATGCTTCCAATTTAAAATATTCAACCTTATAGCTGCCCTCAATTTTTACCTTGATAATATTTATGGCCCTTCTACACATGGACATTGTGGTATGGAGCCTCAACTACTTTTTTGCTAACTTCATCAATGCCTTTACCTTTTTATTAGGTTCATCAAATATTTTCTCTTTGAAAAACTTAGCAAGGTAATTGGTGGTGACTCTATGGTTATGGAAGACTTTAGAATATCAATGGTTCAGTTTATATATCTTCTATGTTACTATTATCTCAAGAAGCATATATTAAAAAAGGACATTTGCCTCCACATCCAACCCTAATTCTATTATTGTCATTTCTAATCATCTTTAATCCTATTTTATTGGCTATTACATATTTAGCCAATGCCTCTTTGAGCTCTTTGGTTGAGGCAAATGTCATGCAAATCTTAAAATTGGGCATTCTGCATCTGGATTGTATGCTACCCTTCTTATGTTGATTTCATATTGATCATCATCTATACTTGAATTAAAATCATCTAAGGTAGGCAAGTCAGATTCATTATTAAAGTTGAATCTCTTACTTTAGATAAGCGTTCATCTGTTGAAGCACTAGAACCATATCCACTCATGACCGATTTCATGAAATCACTAGTATCCACCTCGTTTGATTCCTCATAACAAAATTCAGTTCTTGCTCTAGTATCGTTAGAGTTTTCATATGAACTATCTTCATATTAACTTAAATTTTTGTGTCTGAAAGTGATTAATCCTACTTCTAATAAATGGAATTCTTAAACTAGAAGTTTTTTTTAATTTCTATCATTTTCCTCTTCTTTTGTGTAGCAGGCTTTTTCCCATTTCCCTTATCTTTCTTGTTTTTGCATGTGAGATTTTTTTGCTTTTAGTTTGTTATTTGAAACTTCATGTTCATCATTAACTAGTATTAAAGCCTCTAATTGACCATCAAATGAAAATTTGACATCATGTAGGCCCAACTCTTCATTGACAAGGAATGAATGAGATAATACATTATCTCTCTCAAGTCCTTGGACAAGATCATTATTTACTGCAACTTCTTGCATAGGATCATGCTTTGCTGCATTTATATTGTCATCTTTTGCATTCTGCATCTTCTCACCATTAGCAATATGTTCATTTTCAACATGTGAGCTATGAGTTGGTACATAAGGATTGGCATCATTTTGAACAACTGAGTTAATACCAATATGGCGAATAGGTTCACCTACTTCTATTGTTGCTAGTTGTACTTGCATTATAAGTGCTAGAGGAGGTAAAGACATTACATGATCTTAAAGCATAGGAACATCCACCTTATTAATAACATAAAACTCTATGACTGTAGTTGCAGGTGTCAATACACTCGATAAATGCCTTATACTCTCATATTTAGTAATTTCATATAACCCTTCTCTTAGAAATTTGCCAGATTCCCTAAAAAGGATGTGTTTTATTTTTCTAAATTTTAAGTATTATGTCATCATTAGTTTAATGTCAATGTAGTTCAATGCATCTATATTAAAATTAGAAACTATGTCTTTAGCCCCATTGACATACCTCATTTCACCATGTTCTTCTACAAAGTTCCCCACATTTGAATCTTAGTTCTGCTAATTGAAATGTCATATTGTAAGAACAACACAAAACAAACAAATTCATTAAAGATTATTCATTTTTCCTTGCAATCATTTTACATAATACACCGTAACAAACAAATCAGACACATTTCTACCCCTTGTCATCAATTACAAATAATATATCACAATACACAATAAAAGAAATCCCACAACAAATTCTTTTATAGAAGTAACATATAGAATAAGAAGCAAGGACTTTGTCTTATGTATTTTTACATAAGACAAAATACTGTTAAAAAAAACACAAAAAATGGACATCAAATTTATTAAGTGAAATACAAATAAAGAAAAATCATAGTACACACTGACTTTTTGTCCTATACATGTATTCCCTTTACTTTTCCTGCCAATAAAAGTGAAATCTCTCTTGGATATTTCTATTTGAAAATGATATAAATGACAAGATATACTTACTTGGATTAACAGTTGGAGATGAAATGGAACTTTCTATTTCACATAACACAAAATTAATTAGGTTTAGTTTTGGTTGTTGATTAAGTGGTCAATACTCTTCAAAGCATTTAGTAGAGGATTCAAAAAAAATTTTTTTTTTTTAACTTTGATTTTGGATTAAGGATAAAGGTAGATTCTATCTTGTATAATCAATTCCCTTTGGCGGTAAAATTCCCTTCATAATTATCTAGAATCACATGCAAAATCATATGGTGGGACCTATTTGAATCACTTTATCAATATCACAGACTTGTCATTATCTTCTATCTAAGGAAGTCTTAAATTGACCAAAATTGGGAGTTCATGAAACTAATTATAGTAAAATAAAGTATGAGCCCTCAATTGCATCTTCACAATAGTTCAACCCTAAATTGAGCATTTAAATGGATATAGAAAATATTTTCACTTCTCTTTCTTTATATGGAAAATATTAAAGGTAATCTTGCAAATATAAAATAACCCATCTTCTCTTATATTATTTTTATTCTTGTTTCTCTTTGTGGTTTGGTAAGCAATCTTTGGTGATAAAGATTTGTATTATCTAACAATTAATTCGTTAAACTAAAATAAAATCACATATTTTTATTGAAAATGAAAAAAGGGGAGACCATTATTCTTTTTTTGTTCCTTTTTGGACAAAGCTGAGAGTTTACTAAGTTGATTGAAAGCATCAATAAAGAAGGATGAAAAGAAATTTATAGTCTGTTTGCACGCCTTCTAACTTGAAGAGCCAACTTTGTGTCAATTTTAAGAGAGGAAAAAAAGGAAAAAGGAATGACATAGGAGAAGATGAGTTCTTTAAAATTTAAAAAATTACTTCTTAATATTTTTTATACATAGAAAGAAAAATAAGGGTATTTTTGTTAAAAGAAAAATTATATATAATGCTAATATGTCTAAATAACAAGTTTATAGACTCTCTGGGTAATATCCTAAGTTTTTCTAAATTTCTAAATTAATATTTTAAGGACATTTAAATTAACTAAATATTATTTTGGAATATTATTTTGAGATTTATCAATTTGAAATTAATTACATTATTATTATTATTATTATTATTATTATTATTATTATTATTATTATTATTATTATTATTATTATTATAATATAAAAAGAGGAGGGGAGCTATTGATTAGTCATATAGCCCAATCAGCAGCCATTGTAAGAGAGAGAGAGATCAGAAACTTTGACTGGTTATTTCATTGTCGTCCAATTGTCTGCCATTGATATGTGCCTACCTAGGAGTATGACCATTGCCGGATGAGTCCACCACTATAAACTTGTCACTGATTGACGCTAGATGATGCCAGTTAGCTTTTTGAGTTGATTTCGGCCACCTCCGATATTCGTTCATGGTGGTTCAAGTATAATGGACTCCTCTCCCTTTCAGCTTCATTTTGGTACCTCATTTGCAATTTTTTGTTGATGTTTTTATTTTGGCTGGAATTTGGCAAAAATGTAGGCTACCAATGCATATTTCGGCAAGTGGGAGAGAGTGGTGGATATTTTTATGCTTCTCACTTTAAGACAAGTCCGTTGACACCAAATTCTTTGAAATCTATAGCCATTGACTTTTTCCAATGACTTTTCAGTGATTTTTCGATGAGCATAATTGATAGTTCTAAACTAGTTTTTAATGGCTATTTCAATGATGGAATTGATTAATCTTGTTTTAGTGACTTATTTATGAGTTAGATGTTAATTATAATTAATTGAATTAATTTTGAGAAATTATTAAGGATTCTAAAGTAGTTTTGGTAATTAATTTCATACTATAAATATTTCTTCAATTTTGCATATTATAGTTGTGAGTTAATATTAATGGCCCATAAGGAGCATTTGAGATATTTTCTATTTTAAGTTAGTTATCTCTTTTTACGGGGGTTAGATCTGTTATAGGGAAACTCTCCCAAACTTTTGGTAGGTTTCTCCGTAAATGTAGGAAGAGTTGATCCTTTGAACTTTATATTATTGTTATGATAATCTTGTAATATTGTCATTTTTCTAAATTGTGCAGGACCATCTTCCTCAACTCTACACCCCAGCTCGTGAACAAGTGAGTAATACTATTTAATATATCTTCCTAGTTGCATGCATTTGCATTATTGTGTGTATATATATTAAATATATAATTATGCATTATAGAATAAATTAATAGTAAGCATATGTGTGTGTATGTACAATATTTATGTGGATTATTGTTTGTGATTGCCAAATGGGGATTGGATGACATAGGGAACACTTAGATCATGATTATAATGGTAATGTTATGATGACATTGATGAGCATATGATTGTTGTATGATGGCTGTTGGCTTACTCATCACCTATGCACTACGGCTAATCAGGTCAGCACTGCTAGGATGGCTGCGACCCTTATGCTGGATCTAAAAGACATTATTTGGATTTAGAGAGCCAAGTTTGAGGGATCCACTCCCCAGATTAAGATTTAATGTGGTTCCTATGGATTATTCCTCATCTTGTATGATTTATGTGAATTAGATGCTTAGATGACACGAATGCATAAGCATTACATTCTAGATGGATACTAGCGCATTAGATTTGTATAGTATCTAGTATCATTCATTGAGTTAAGATGTTCACCCTTGTCTCCTTATTATTTTTCTAAGTTTCAGGATGAGCTTATCTGTTGTGTTCATTATTGAGTTTCCCTGTCTCCTTCTCCGGTAGTGGACTACATACGAATTTATTTATTACTTCTATTATTAATTTAGAATTCTGCAATTTTAGTATTATGGTTTGTAACTTGTTATTATTACAGATATTGGTATTTATTTGTCTATATCATTGTGTGATTTGTGTCCCTTGCTAGTAGATATTTATGGTTAATGGAATTATTATTATATGTTACAATTATTATGAAATGATGTGATGTGATGACATTATTAGCAGGTTAGGCCCTTAGTCTTGGGTAATAAGATCATGTGTGTAGAAATTATTATATTATCTATTGATATTCTAGTAAGGCTGACTACAGATTCTATAAGCCTTAAACTTTACTGTGCCCTAGTGTCGATCATATGCTCCTAAAGTTGGGACATGACAAAGTTGGTATCAATACTATAGGTTTGACTACCTTAGGAATTATAAGTATGGAGTATAGGACTTTAGTATATCTTTTCAAGTTTTCACTTACTTTTAGTTTATGCATTCTCGTGATATCTTATACAACATCATTATAGCATATGGTTGTTTTAAGTTGTATTAGGTGAGAGCTATTCTCTACTTGATATACTGTTCTATTTTCTTTTTAGTATAATGAGTGACAGAGTTAGAAGGGTAGCTTTTGATAAGGAGCAGGATGCTTCAGAGGGCAAGGGCTCTACAAACCAAGCAACCCTAGTTCCTAGACATTGTGGCAGGCATCGATAAGAGGTAAAGGAGACTCCTACTATTGTAGATGCTATATTAGCTTAATTTCAAAGGATTATAGCTGACATGACTAGAGTAAATCCTCCAATCCCCTAGGCTCCCACAGTCTCCTTAAAAAGATTTCTTAAGCATCATCCTCCCATATTCCCTAGTCATGAAGAGCAAGCATATAACTTCCTAGATAGTATCAAAGAGATCTGCCTAGAGTTGAGTTATACTAATATTAGGTCAAAATATTTTGCTAGTAGAAGACTTGAGGGACCAGCTCAGACTTGGTACAAAGATTATGTTAGGCTCCAATATCAGCATATGTCTTGGGAGGAGTTTTCTAGTGAAGTCTTACCATGTTTTATCCTTCCTAGATTTTTTCAAAGAAAGATGATTGAGTTAGAGGATTTAAAGAAAAATGAACAACCGTCCATAGCAGATTTCACTAGCAAGTTTTTGGAGTCATGTGAGTTTGTGCCTTCAATAGTGCCAGATGAGGAGACTAGAAGTTCAGGTTTGTTAGAGCTTTGGGAGAAGGTTATGAGTCTTTGATCACTGGGTGATAAGGGTGACCTTTTAATCAACTGGTCAATGATGCTGAAGACATTGAGTTAGCTCTCAATGAGAAGAAAAAGAAAGCTAAAGGAACTAGTAGGCATAAGGTTCAGGGCACATCAGATGTAACAACCCACATCTACCTTAGGATTTTTCGTGACAAATTGCTTAAATTAAGAATTATTATGACAAAATATTTGATTTTATGAAAATTTATGTGTGACGTGATTTATGAGTTTGGGCCATATTAAATTAATTTAAATATGTTTAATATGAATTATTATTGTGAAATAAATGATTTGAATAAAATGCATTAGCATGAAATAATTTATTTTTCATAAAATGAATTTTCATGTAAAAAGGCGATTTTTAAGCATAAAATAATTTTATGAGTATTTTAAAATAATTTTTAAAATAAATATTTTGGGGGAAATACTATAGAAATAATAAGAAAAATATACTTTTTATTTTAATTATAATCAACCCAAAATTTAAATAAAAAGCCCAAATACCCAAAAGCTCACTACACTAAAATCCTCCTAACCTAGTTCATTAAGGGTATTAGTAGAAATTTCATCCAAACCCTAGTATATATTCTAAATTTCAACTAGAATAGAGTTCCAGCAGTCATCACCTTAATTTTTTTTGTATTTTGGCAGAAAAATCCTCTCAAAATATTCCTCTCTACCAAAATTAAGAAAACATCTTTCCGCTTCGCGATTTCTTGACCGTAATCGTAAGTTTTTCTTCTCTTTTGATTTCTAAAATGATTTCTATAAAATAAATTATGGAAAAATTATTTTGAACTGGTTGATTACTGATTTTTACATATTAAATTCTGTTTGGGTCAGTTTTTGGGAGAGAAAATCTATTTTCTACCAAAAACACAAATCTTTCCACGAGATTTCTCCAAAGGTGAATTCTATAACTTAAAATCACAATTTTTATGCATAAACATCACTAGAGGGGGGTGATTTGTGCATTTTTTTTTCTAAACTGATTTTTGATTTGTATTGATGAAAAATATTAGATTAAATAATATTTCTGCATATTTCTGCGATGACCGAAAAGTTTTAAAAAACAAAAGAGTTCAAGGTTTTTGTGTTAAAACTTAGAAGTTGGAAAATTCTCTTATTAAATTGATATGTGGCTGTCAATTTGTGTGAGGAAGTACTCTAATATGATATTTATTTTGTTTAGATGAAAAATAATGATTTAAATAACCTGTGTACATATTTCTGAAATGACCGAAAAATACCAAAAACAAGAAAACTCATAGTTTTGTACTCTATAATTCAAAAGTTGAATTTTTATATATAAACAACACCAAGTGTGGCCAATTCCTATGGATTAAAATTCTAAGATGATTTTCGTTGTGTTTACATGAAAAATCTTGGTTCAAACCATGTTTTTACATATTTCTGAAATAGATAGAAAGTGCAAAAAGAAAAAGTGAATTTAGTTTTACTTTGGTAATGCATTCAGCCTACGTGAATATCTTTGTCCCAATGTTTATAATTTTTATGTGATGTGTTTTGATGATTATTGACATGTATGTATGTATAATAAATGATAAAATTGCATGTTAGTTGAAGGTATGATCCTAGATAAGCTTAAATGCATTTTGGTATACTTAAGGTATACTTGAGATATCTTAACCTTATATTGTGATTAGAATACAAATATGATTGAAAAATATGGAACTAGATATTATGATGACTTGATTATAAATACATGGTTTTGAGTTGATGAAGTGACAATTGAATAAAAAGGATCATAAAAGTTAAGCATGACACTTGAAAGGTTAATTGTTAAGTTGACATGTATGGAAGTGTAAAGTGTATTAAGATGATTATTAAAGTGAAATGATATTGAAGTAATAATATTGTGATGACCTTAGAAAGGTATTGACATAATTGTAATGTATTCTCATGTAAGCCTATAAGGTCTAAGTATGCAAGACTTTTAAAGTCAATGTGTTATGTGCAAGTGATGAGTACACCTATATGTGAACTCTAAGTGTATGTGTATGCTATATGTGCATGGGGTAGTTATGGGATAGAAGCATCATGAGTTAATAAATATTAAGTATTAAACTAAATATTATGTTAGAGTTTGAGGAGCTTTAGAAGTGCAAAGGGACTATGTATACTAGGAGCAAAGGAACCCTAAGGTGAGTAAACGTCGTATTCATTCTACAAGTGTGAGTAAACACTATGTTTATGTTACAAGTGCAAGTAACATTTTGTTATGTTACAAATATGTGATATCATGTTATATGAGCCTTTATGATCTTTGAAACCCAAGTTCTTCTATTCTAAAATATTCTTATATGATTTCTTTGATAAGTTTGGGTTGCCAAAGGACATTTGGTCCAAAACTATTTTGTTTATCTAATGAGAAATTCTTGTGATTAACACCCTAACTTATATTCTTTCTGGAACTATACTATCATTGCATCTTTTGTTTGAAAGCTAAACCACTATTATTATTGGAATACATGTTATTGTTGCCTTATATGATATTGTTAATTATGATTACCATTAACTCTAGCTATGGTACCTTTAACCCTTAATGCAGAATCCTCATGCCAATACGGGTAATCATCGGAACCTGTGCACATGGTTTTAACCCAATGGATAGTTGTGTATCCACCTCAGCTAGAAGGGGCAGTTTTAGCCATAGAGTCTGATCAGCTTCATGCCTTATAAGTGATAGGAGTTAGAATTTGGTATAAGGCCACCTCTCCTTTATAAGTTCGAGTGATAGAGCAATAGCCTTCACTCTTTGTAAGTTATAAGTGTGATTTCTGCAAACTTGCCAAATTGAACCCTTGCTAAATTATAAGTTGATTCATGAATTGTAAATCATGAACTATGTGTACAAGCTATGTGTTTCCTTTCCAAAGGAATATGTGATAATGTATGTGCCTTATCGTTTACTCATTGAGATCATCTATCTCACCCATTTTTCCTTGTGTGGTTCCAGGTGAGCAAATGTGAGGAGGCAAGGTGATGGCTCAAGCATTCTATTTCACTTGGGGAATTCCTTGTCCAAGTTATCAATAATACTAATTTATGGAGTCTTGTCATTAGATGCTCTGGGAATGTTGATTGATACTTATTGATATATATTATTTTCCTCATGGATTTTATATGTAATGATTTATTTTAGACTTATGCAATTTAAGGTATTCATCTAAATGTTTTAAATGAGTTATTGTAAGAGGTTTGGTAAGATCCTAGGCATGATTTGTTTATAAGTAAGTGGGTTCTATGGGTGTGGGTGACCTTATGTCTCCCCATGTTCTAAGATCATCATATCTCTAAGGTTGGGATGTTACATTAGAGTTTATTAGCACTAGTGGTGCTTTCACTATGGGGACTTATTCCACCAATTCCTAGGTTTCCTTTTGATGTGAGGGTACAAACAAAGATCAAGTAGATATAGACATAGCAGGGGTTTAGGTGGTAGTAGCTAAGTTTTAGCTTCAGTGGCTTAGGATTTGGTTCTAGTGCTATAATTTGTGTCAGGTGTGGCAAAGCCCATTAGGGGCTCTGACATTAAAGTTTAGGGGTTTGTTTTTAGTATGGCTAGCTGGGTCACTTTGCTAGAGATTGTCCTATATTAAGAGGTCAGAGAGGAGCTATTCGAGGATTCACTCAAGGATCCATTGCTAGTGTGGTTCAACCAATGCATACTTCTCCATCTAGTGGATGATTTAGTGGCCAATAGGGCATGGTTTTTAGGGTAAAGGTAGAGGTTAAAGTCAAGGGCAAAGTTCCTATCAGGTGGGCAAAGGTCAAAAATAGAGTCATGCTAGAGTTTATGCCCTTACTTAGCAGGATGCTTAGGCTTCTAATAAAATGGTGGCAGGTATTCTTCCTGTTTGTTTTTTTAAGGCACGTGTATTATTAGATCTAGATACGATACGCTCCTTCATATCCCCCAGTTTTATAGTAAGGCTAGATAGGATGCATATTAGTCTGGAGTATCCATTATTAATTGCCACACCTATAAGTGATTCCTTGTTGATGGACATAGCATTTCCAATATGTCCAATTTGGGTTAAGGGTAGAATCCTTCTTACTGATTTGATTTTGCTTAATGTGATGGATTTTAACTTTATTTTTGGAATGGATTAGTTGTTGACCCAATTTGCTACCTTCGACTACCATAAACTTTCGTATACCTAGTCATACGAAATTTTCCTTTAGAGGAGATAGCAATGTGGCCTTGTACAACCTTGTATCAGCCATTAGTGCAAGGCAAATGTTGCATCATGGCTGTCAGGGTCGGCTAGCCTTAGTTAGAGATGTTTGCAATGAGGCCGGGATTATTAGAGACAGGCCAGTGGAAAAGCTTCATGGATTACCTTCAGAGTGAGAGATTGAGTTCTACATTGATGTAGTACTTGGGACAAATCCCATATCTATGCCACCTTATAGGATGGCACCTGAGGAACTCAAAGAACTCAGAGATCATTTGCAAGATCTTTTGGACAAAGGAGTCATTCAACTGAGTACTTTGCCTTAAGGCATATGAACCCTTAATTTTTTACCTACTGATGTGGTCACACCTTAATACCTATTAAGCTTAGTGCACTACACAAAGCTGTTATAGTGGACCTATTAGCCAGTTAGTGGGCGGAAGTCAAGGCGATAATGCCTTTGAAAGAAAAATTGGCTTTCAAGTACCTTACCATGTGGATACCTAATTTTCCAATATGGACCAACATCAATCTCTTAAAAAAAAAAAAAAAAAAAAGAGGTTGATACATGGCAATTGCAGGATAGCCCTACTGCACTACACTAGTACACCTGCAGCATCGCCCAGGCATATGCTGAGCATCGCTTAGTGATTGGTGCAGCGTCATAACCTTCTTATGCAGCAGGTCCCCCTATGCATTGAAAATTCCATTTTTGCCCTTTTGAGCTAATTTTCAGCCACTTTTTACCCATACCCTTTTTGTCTTTTCAATCTTCCAATTCCCAAATTGCACTCAACCCCATTTTCCTATAAATAGCCCTTCAAATCCTCTAATTTCTTCACACCTTGAATTAATATGATGGCTATCTACTAATTCTTTTCTTCTTTCTCCTTTCAACCACTCTCTTAATTAATTAATTAATCCTTTTAATTAATTAATTAGTCCATTCTAACCCAAGTCAATTAATCCCTTTAATTAACTAATCATCTTTTTTTTTTTAATTAAAATTAATCACTTAATTAATTAATTAATCTTTTTAATTAATTAGTTAATCACTTTTTTCAAAATTAAATTAATCCTTTTTTTAATTAATCCACCCTTTCATCCAAATTAATTAATTAATTAATCATTTTAATTAATTAATCCATCCATCCATTTTATCACATTAATTAGTTAATTAATTATTTTAGTTAAATAATTAATCCTCAATCAATCCAATCCTTTAGTATTGATAAAATGGAATTTTGGTCTGGCAAAACCCTCTGTCCAATTTGAATAAAGGTACAACATTTTCCTCATCAATCCAACTCCAAACCAAAATTAATATGATCAATCCCTAAACTCCTCAACTTAATCATGGAATGAATTACATGGGTTTTGATCCCCTTTCAATGGGATATGTAGGCAAGTTTAGAATTTAAATCCAAACCGCAAATCCATATCCCAATCAGTCTGCTTTCCCCTTTTATTTTCCAATGTAACTAGTGTATTCTGTTGATTTAATTGTTTTGGAATTACGAAGTGAATACATATTTCCCTAGAATTCATAGGAATTAGAGGGAACACTCTCTTAATTTGTGGATGTTTTACTTAACTACTCTATAATATTCCCATGCATTCATATTATACTTATGGTTTTCATTTAATACTTATCATCCATGAAATTAATTTTCAAAGTCAAATTAAACTTAAGAGCCAAATCAAGATTACTCAAACTAAAAATCTAGTCCCTGAACTCAACCTAGTTTGAGACTAGTAATTTTATCCTTGGGTAAATTAATTAATATTAATGAATTGGAGTCAATAAATTGGATTTTTCCCATTAAAAATAAATAAGGATGGTGACTCTTGAAATCATTTTTCAAACCATAAATCAATTTTCTGAATGATAGTTGTTCCAATCGTGAGCACCAAAACTCGTTTCATGACCTCCTTAAAAACTGCTCGCCTTTCCTTAAGGCATTTTCCTTGCTTTACATGTGGTTAGATATATTGATGCTTTAGTGGGATGGGGACTCTAAACTAAGCCACCCTTTCACCCTTGTGCATATAGTTGCCTTAGCCTTTGACTCTAGGTTCCATGTATCGTAACAATTAAGACCCTTGAACATTAACAATTAAGACCCTTGAACATACATTCATGAAACCTTTTTCGCATGCATCATAACATGACCATGCATACATATTATAAGACTAAGAACCCTGAGTCTAATTTATGCCTTGAACCAAGTTGAGCATCAACCTTCAATCCTCAAACGCTTTTTGCTCAAGATTTTTGGCTCATTACCTCCCTCAAGCCCAAAACCATTGGCATCTCACTCCTTTAAGCCTAAAACCTTTGGTACCTTACCTTTTCTAAGACCAAGATTTTTGGCTCATTACCTCCCTCAAGCCTAAAATCTTTAGCACCTTACCTCTTTGACACTTTACCTCTTTTAAGCCGAAGATATTTGGCCCACGATTATCCTTAAGCCCAAAACCTTTTGGCCCCAACCTAAAGATCCAACCCTCAAAGCCCAATATGTTTGGCCTAATGAACACTCATTACTCCAAATACCTTAAGCCCAAAATATTTGGCACCTTAAGAAGTCCTTTTTCATTAAAATTTGCATGCCAACCCATCCTTTCATCACTCTTTCATGCCTTTCTCTTTCATTTACCCTTTCTTTTTTTCTTTTTCCCTAAAGGTACCAATGGCCCACTCTTTTGACTGAGACACTATGAACACATTTTTCACCACCATCTTCAAAAGGTAAGAGGAAAATTTCCAAGCCATACTCACCTCTACCCTTAATGCTCAACAAGCTAATTTCAATAATGCTTTAGCCTCCCAAAAAACCAAATTTACCAAAGCCCTGACTGCTCAACATGTCAGCTTTAATAAAGCATTGGCCTAACTTGCCAAAGCCCTATGTTCCTAAAGGTAATCCATACATTCAAACCCCTCAATCATACCTCATGCTTCCTATATTAGCTTTCCCAATATTACACCTCCCTATTTTGCTAACCAATCTAAGTCAAATTCAATTAACTCAAGTTGCACTGCACCCCATCTTGATCCAACCAACATTGTAACTTCTCTCATGATCAATCAGCCTAGCACACCTCTTTTTTCAACCAACACTGCCTTTGGTCCTATTGCTACAATTATAACAACTCTTATCATTGGCCTTGCCCATGATTAAGAAGTGTCCAAAAATGCCACACAATTAATCCCAAACACTCATGCCAACCAACTCCTATTATTGATCTAACCAATAGTGAAGGAGTCCCCAAAAGGTGCAAGAATAGTAATCCTTGTACTACCACCCTAATTATCTCCTCCAAGCAAATAGGAAAAGAGGTAGCTACCATCACCAACCAACAACCCCATAAACCAGAGAGAAGAAAGTTCACTAATTTAGGAATTTTCTTAAGTGCAATTTACAAGATCATCTTTGACATCCACTTAGTTAAGCCACCCTCCAGCCTTCCATCTAAAAACTATAAACCTAATCAATAATATGAGTACCACCAAGGAGCTGGGCACAAAATAAACAAGTACAAGAGCCTAAGACATTAAATCTAAGACCTCATTGATGATGGAAATATCCTTCCTCCAAAATCAGTATCCAATATACCCACCAACCTTAAGGACATTATCAATCTAAAGTGAGAATACACCTTGCCAAATTCATCTAATCTACTAAGTGACTAACACTTTGACGAGAGCATTGGCCTAGCTGACATGCCATTGTTTGAGTCTTACAATCAAGTTAAGCCCAGTCAATCCTGAGTCTGAGTCATCTAATGTCCCAGTTTGAGTCTTTTGAGTCTGTTGAATCTTTCTCTTAATTTGAGTCTATCGAGTGTTATGCTTGTTTTTTTTCTTTTCAGATCTTAGTTATCTAAAGTCAAAGTCAGAGTTAGAGTTTGTCACATGTTTCTTTCCTTTTAAGTCTATAATGACTTTTCTAGTTTGTCTTAATAAAAATTTAGATTTTTCATATTATATCTTATGCATATTCTTTTTTGAATCTAACTTGAATGATACACCATAAAAAAAGAAATTGAAAAAAAAATAAAAATAAAAAATTTACATACATTACACCATAAGATAGAACAACTCTTATAACTCAATTATTATGCATATTAAGGCTATCCTTCCTCAAGCTGAGCCTAGCTAGTTATTTATTTAGGGTAATCAAATTCAAAATCCTTAATCAAGCACAAGAACATCTTAATGGCTATAAATCACTTCACAAAGAGGATCAAAGAAGGGCCATGTCAAGTTTTGAAGTAGTCAATTTGCCAAAATAGGAAAAGGCCAATAAAAAGCTACAAAATAGATCAAATGACTAACAAGATTGTCATGCCTGACTTTTTTCCATACTATAACAAGAACTACATGAACCTGATTCTCCCTAAGAAAGAAAAAGAATAGAAGTAACGTAAGGAATACATAGGCAATTCAACCTTGGTGCAGTCTAAATCATAGTAAAAATATCTTTTGTCTCATAAGGCATTATGCCTTCATGTTCTATGAACCATATCAATTGCATCCCTACTTGTTTCCTCGAAGAAAAAGATGATGTGTCATGCAAATTGGATTCTTTTCTGAGTCACATCAAAATCCATCTATTTGAATCTATCAAGTCGGTCTAAATAATTTATCCTTATGAGGAGTCAAATAATTTTAGTCTCCTCAGAGTCGTCCTTCTTTATGTTACCCCTTTTCTTCCCTTAATCATTCAAAGGGTAAAGAAAGTTTTCAAGTCGAACATTAAGTAGTCACAAATAAAGTTGCCTTTACCCATTATCAGCGGCATATGATTTAAAAACATTCACATTATTTCGAGAAACCTTCAATTAGTCCACCACCTCTTATCAAGGGCAAGATCTCTAAGTCATGTTTTCCTATCAAAGTGCTTGAATCACCAAAAGACCTAAATTAGATGGCTCTCCCTCATTCCTAAAAATTCATTTTGACCTCTATGACAATCCAAATAAACCTAAAAAGCATTATCCCCAAGAGCCTTCCTAGCCCAAATAATACATTCTTTCCTTTATATGAAGCATGGAGCAAAAAAAAAAAATAAAGGAACAACAACAACAACCATAAAGTTAAAGTGCTTGGCAGAACTAGAATCAATTAAACCTCTTGAAAATCTGCATTGCACAAGCCATGCTTTGGAAGCCCATAATCTATTTTAAATCCCCATTTTCTTGGCAAAATGAAAGCCATGTATACTTTCTAAAAGCCCTAACTTCAAATCTTAAGCCAATGTAGAAAGTCTACCTTTATTTCTAAAGCCTTAGCTCCTCAATGAAACCAAGCCCCTCAATGAAATCAAAGCATATCTCTTTTACTGTTTAAAAAAGATCCAATCTCCAAAACCCAAGTCCTTTAATAAAACACAATCAAATGAACCTTTAAACTTATCCTAGACATTTTTCCTTGTAATTGAAACCTTGTCATACTAAGACCAAGACAAGTCCCCATAGTGTAGATGCACTAATTATTTATTCACCCTTAAAGCCCAGCCCGTTACAAAACTTAAACTGAACCTTTCAAGGAACTCAATCCTTAAAATCTAAGCCATCTTTGGATCATCTAGGCAGCAAAAACATCCACCAAGACTAACGTTCCATTTTTAAAGTCTCATCATAAGCAAAACTTGGATTTTTTCACTTTCTTTTCAAAGGAAACATTAGGCCACAGGGAGTGAACTATAAATCTCTATTATCTATACTAACCTATAAATCTCTAAAATCAAATTAAAAGTAAACCATTGACACCTCATTACCAAAATCAATCCTTCCTCTAAAGTCTTGGGAAGCCTAAACAAAAAAATCTCCATTTGAATTTGAAATAAGCCCCATGCCTGCTAAATCCGTTACAAACCAACCCGGCTATCCCATACCATTCTAAGTCTCAACCCATGTCAAATTACCTGAATTGTTGCTCCCTAAAAATGGGCCATCTTCCTTAAAACACCATTCAGATAACCAATCATTGGTTCAAGGCACATAGTTTGCATAAACACTTTCCTATTTAGTGTCTAGATCACCCATTATGATTATCACTCAAAAATATCATAGAATTGTTAGACCTCCTTGGGATAACCTTAAAAACCTACTAAAGAATCATTTCGCAGTCTATATGCCATTTTATTCCAAGTCGCATTTAAGAGTTGGCATCGTATGCAAATTGCATTCATGACATACACAAAGCAAACCCATAAATCCATGCTCTTGCATCCATACAACCATCCATTACAAGCATTCATCATAAATCATCCTTAGCATAAAAGCTAAGCAAAGTATCCATAAATTCCAAACCATGCATACATAAACATGTATCATCTATACACCAACATTTATGCAACCATCTGTAATCATACACCATTATATATATACCAAGCTAATGGCCTCTCCTCCTTTATATCTACCAAATGTCATATGCCAAGCGATATCAAGCTGAATTGAGAAACTGAAGATGGTCACCTCTATCTAATAGATAGTCATATTCCTCCTGATAGATCACCCTATGAGTTCGCAGAGCATAATCCAAGATGATCTGTGGGAGAAAGCAAAAATCATTTTTACTAAGGATAATTTTTGAAATTAAAAAAAAAGGTAGGTCCCATTAGGGGGTATCACATTCATTTTCACTAAGGTTTTCTAAAAGTCAAAAGGAAATATCTCATAAAGGGCATACTCTCTAGATTATCATTGCCTTTATTCCTCATTAAAGGCATTACCTTCAAAATCGTCAAGTTACCTTTATAGTCGAAGTAACTAAATGACCTTTATCTTCATTAATGAAGCATAAGTCAAATGCTCATTGCATCAAGATAAACAAACCCCTCTCCACTTTTAAAGACCCATCAAGTTAAGTGGCAATCTTATAGAACCTAACCGATGAAGTGTGACTTTCAAAGTCCCTTTAATCCTAGTAAAGTCTCTTCAAGCCTTCCAAAAGGCCTAATCCTTTACCTTTAGAAGCCCAGGTTTCCTCAGCACAACCAAGATCTTCTCAATATTTTCTAAGCCAAGAAATGGATTATAGACCAAATAGACTTCCCAAATCAAAACAGGTACCATCGACCAAACAGACTTCCCGAACTAAGAACAAAGATCATCAACCAAATAGACTTCCTAAACCAAAATAGGGATCATCAATCAAACAGACTTCCCGAACCAAGAACAAGGATCAATAACCAAATAGACTTCCTAAACCAAGATTGGGATCGTTAACCAAATGGACTTTCTAAACTAAGACTGGAATCATCAACTAAATAGACTTCCCGAATCAAGATTAAGGCCATCAACATTATTAATAAAGATGCCAAGAGGCATCTCCTTTATCATAATCACCAAAAAGCTCCCCAAAGACACCAAGGGCATCTTTCTTTATCAATTAATTCACCCATAAATGTTTAGATATGATCATCTAGACATCCCTATAGTTCTTTATCTCGCCTCTTTTAGCAAAATAATTTTGACCCATAAATGTTTTGTAACAATCATCTAGACATCCCTGTGGTCCTTTTGAATCGATCACATCCTCCACCTAGAAACGTCTAAATTCTCAAACATTGAGCTAGTTCCCTTTTCCACCCCTTTTTTTAAAAATCCATTTGAATCATTCACTAGAAATGTCTAAACACTAGCATCTCTATGGTTCCCTTTTCCACCCTTTTTATTGAAAATCCATCTAAATCCTTCACCCAAAAATGTTTAAACACTGGCATCCCTCTAGTTCCCATCTCCAGTCCTTTTATCAAAATTCCATCACAATTCTTCACCCAAAAATGTCTAAATATTGAAATTCCTCTGGTTCCATTTTCCATCTCTTTTATTAAAAAGCTGTCCAAATCCTTCACCTAAAAATGTTTGAATAATGATATCCCTCTAGTTCCATTTTTCATCTCTTTTATCAAAAATCTATTTAAGTCCTTTACCTAGATATGTCTAATCTAAGCATCCTTCTAGTTGCTTTTCTTGCCTTTTCATCCTAATCAATTGAATCCATCAATTCACTTAAAAATATCTAGCCACAAACCTAGATATCCCTTTGTTTCCTTTTCTCACTTCCATTTATTAGTAATTCCACCCATAAATGTCTAGAAATAGTCACCTGATTTGGGTCAAATTTAATACCCTAGTCTCTAAGACTAAGTACAGAGTGAGTAGGGTGTCGAACTCTAGGGAATTTGGAGCAATTTTATATTAACCGGGTAATTACTAAGATGGATAGGCAAACAACAAACAAAAGATGTTGATTTATTCTATCTAATCTAAAATACTCAAGTTTTATTGTTACTTTAATTAATAACAAAAATAGAATTACAATTCAGAATTAATTTTGAACTATAAATGTTTAACAACATATAAACACATGCAATGATTGGAGAATATGACCATCAGTCCTTAAAAGCAACTCTCGTTGTCAATTAAGGGTATTTTCATTTAGAGTCTACAAGCACTCTCATGACATTGTAGAGATAAACAAAAACCATTAAGTTCTATGCCAATTCTTTAACCCCTCAAAGTGGATTTCTTGTCTCCAGGTACTTTCCTATCCTTTAAGTAATTTCAATTGCATTTCCACCAAAATGCCCCAACACTCATTGTGAACAAAATGATTAACAAGTTATATATGGTGATCAAGCGTACATAACACAAGTTAGCACTCAATTGAAACTAAATCATTCATGCATATTAAGAATGTAGTTCATAAAATTAATTCATCATTGCAATTCTAACAACCTATTAGACTAAGTATATGGTAAAATATGACATAGAAATAATGCAAGCATTCATTATTGAATAGTAAAACAAAAATAGAAGAAAGGAAGAAAGATTGATGAATGAAGACTCCTTTATTCTTCAGGAAATGACTTGCATAATTCTTGAACTTGAAGTGCCTTTTGAAAGGACACTTGATATAAACCAAGTACTTAATTCTAATAAGGTGTTTACAAGGAGTTTAAGTTTTTCCTATGTAATACAAATGTATCTCTCCCCTAAAATGAAGCCAAATCTAATTATTTATAAGCCCCAAGGTGTCCTATGAAGTGCCTCTTTGAAAAGGGTGTCAAAATGAAAGGGTGCCTTAAAAGGGTGTTGTAACTACTTGGCACAGGGGGAGGATGACTCGACACCATAGGCTGCTATCACTAGTCAGCACACTTTGTCACTAGTCAGCACAAAAGGCTACTGTCATGACTCGTGATAGCCTGGGATGAGTCGGCACAGTCTTGTCTTAGCTAATCCTTACAAAACTTCTTCCTTTTCAAGCATAGAACCCTTGATCCTTTGAGAGTTACCTAGATTACTTAAGGAACACTTAAAAACAAGATTAAAAGCACCATTTTAAAGATAAAATTCATGCATTCAAACACAAAATTAACTATTAATTGATTATTTTAGGTATACATATTTACATCATATCAAATTCCCCTATACTTAAACCTTACTTGCCCTCAAGCAAGAACAAAGAGGGAAGAGACAAAGAAATTACTTAGTTTCTCTAAGATAGCCATGAAACAATCTTGATTAAACAATCTTCAAAATTTATTTAAGGAGTATATGGCCAATATATTGATGATATAGTTCTTAGTGCCTAACAATGGTAAGGGACAACAAGTCTTATAGCATAAATTTTGAGCTTTGTCTAATTATCTCATCCTTATTGGTAACAAAGTTATTCAATTATTTAGTCAAGTACCTAATCATGCTTTTCTAGTCAAAATGTCCATGCATTAAGTCAAGAATTCAATAAATTCAAGTAGCCTTCTTTGGGATAAGAGAAAGCATACGCAAGAATGCAATAAGCCTCATGGCATTTTTAGACACACAGTTTGCTTATTCTTCTCTCTTTTTTTTTTTTTTTTCTTGCAATCAAATAAGGTACATCTTTTGAATTGAACACGAGTAAGGAGCAAACTCATTCGCGCACGACTTACTCAATATACATATTTAATAGATATACCATACATATCTTTTGAATTGAATGTAACTAAGGAGCAAACTCATTTGCACACAACTTACTCAATATGCTTTTTTTTTTTTTTAGCAAACAAATATAGTTCTTTTAGTATCCTCATCCATTATTGACTAATGCATAACTCGTATTATGGCTATAGTTTCCTTTAGGCAACTTAAATCATGCAAATTTAAAGACTTAACTTATATCAATTTCAACAATTAAGCAAAATTAGAAAATTGACTAGATAATTAGAAATCTTTAGATGCAATAAGAGTGAGATAAAAAGACAAAATCTTAACAAATACTAAAAAAGACTTAAGAATTTTACCAATTGGGCATTTATCAAAAACGATTATCAAATTAGTTAGAAAATAGAATGAGAAAACCTAATCAAGGTATAATAATATGGAGAAACTCAAGTAAAAGGACAAAAATTCTTGATGCAAATTGTAAAATACTAAACTAAACAAAACAACAAACATGCAAAATATATTTTTAATGCAGAAAATGAAAAATTAAAACAAAATAAACATCAAAACAAAAATAAATAGAAAGCTTCAAAACTTCATCATTCGATCCCTCCCCCATACTTGAAATTCACATTGTCCCCAATGTGAAGAAAAGTAAAGATGATGGAGAAGGGAGGAAAAACATACCTCATTGAGCATCGGGTGGTGATGGTGAAGGAATGTCATACCCGGAGTATCTAAAGAACTTACGCAATTTATAGTCCATACTATATTGCATGCGCTCCATCCTTTGGTTCCTAGCCTCCAAGGTAGTAAGTTAATGTTGCATGCTCCTTTAGTTTGCCAAGATCTCCTTCAAAAGTTAGTGGTCACTAAGAGTGAAGCCACTTACTTCTCCTTAAGTAAAGGATTATGGTGGTAATGCAAGTTGAACCGTTGATTGGGCTCTTGGTGGTGGTGGGTCTCTAGGTGGTGGAACATCATCATCAGAGTCTTCATCCGAATTATAAATAGGGTGACATAAGGAATTGATTAAAAATCCAATATGTCTAACACACTTGGTTTATTTATGAACACACCACATCAAAAAGAGCTCTTGACCAGTTACTCTATTAGTTTCAGTTTTACCAAAAATAACACATGCAATGACTTCATGCAACATCCTTTCAAATCCTTGATGAACATCACTTTCCCCTTTTTAGGTTCAAAAGGGGTTTCTATATCAATTAAGAATTTCCAAAAGTCATTAACATTAAAATCATTAGTGATATCACAAACACCACTCCTTTTAAAACCAAAAACTTTTTGCATAAAATTATATGTTAATTGGTAAGGTTGGCCAAGCAATCTAAATTCCAGAATTTGAGAATTTGTAGCATTGATATCAAGTGTACTAAAGAACTCATAAACAAGATTGCCATAGGAATGCTCTTACATACTTACAAGCTTTTTCAAACCACAAGAAGTAAGAATTTGATTGAATACTTCCTCCATGCCAACATTACAAATTAAAGAGGGAGGAAAATACTTACAAGATACAATTTCTCTATGTTTGATTTTGGAGAACTTGGCTCCTTCTTCATGTGAGTGAATGGGGAAGGAGGACTCATACATTAATGCAAGGTCTTCCTCTTGTTGCTCTTCTTGAGGCCTTGAAGAAGTTAATCCTTTGGTCTTGCCCATACTTGCTTATAGTTAGAAAATAAAGAAGAAAAATAGAAAAATTCTGCAACTATAAGTGAATATAGTGTAGTGTGTGAATGATGAATGAAGAAGATGATGTTTAAATAGAAGAAAGAATTATTTAGATATTAGGATTTGTGTTCTCAAAATTTGAAAAGAAAGACTAGGGGAGTGGTGTTGTAAGGGTTAGGGTTATATAAGTGTGTAAGAGTGTGATGTGAAAAGTCATATATTTTAGGAAGAGGTGTGATTCTTTTTGGAAAAGAAATAACTTTTCATTGATTTGTTTTGGGAAAAAAGTGTTGAATAAGTTAGTTTTTGACCAAAAATAAGAATAAAATAAATTACAATTGAATTAGGAATGAAAAGAAAAGAAAATTTGGTGTAAAAACTCAAAATTTTGAGTATTTCAAAATTTGTTAATTGTACCAAGTCGGCACCATAGGGCACACCTCGGCACGGATGGATTCTGTCATGAGTTGTGTCCTATAGGCATGACCCAGCATGAACTCAGTCTAAATTTTCTTCTTTTTTTTTTATGAATGAAAATTTTGGAAAACAAAATAAATAAAAACCTAAAACAACTTTTCACTACCCTAAGTAGATAAAAATTCTAATCAAATTCCTCGGCAATGGCACCAAAATTTGATGTGGGTCAAATTTAATGCCCTAATCTCTAAGACTAAGTATAGAGTGAGTAGGGTGTCGAACTCTAGGGAATTTGAAGCAATTTTATATTAACCGGGTAATTACTAAGATGGATAAGCAAACAACAAACAAAAGATGTTGATTTATTCTATCTAATCTAAAATACTCAAGTTTTATTGTTACTTTAATTAATAACAAAAATAGAATTACAATTCAGAATTAATTTTGAATTATAAATCTTTAACAACATATAAACACATGTAATGATTAGAGAATATGACCATTGGTCCTTAAAAGCAACTCTCGTTGTCAATTAAGGGTATTTTCATTTAGAGTCTACAAGCACTCTCATGACATTGTAGAGATAAACAAAAACCATTAAGTTCCATGCCAATTCTTTAACCCCTCAAAGTGAATTTCTTGTCTCCAGGTACTTTCCTATCCTTTAAGTAATTTCAATTGCATTTCCACCAAAATGCTCTAACTCTCATTGTGAACAAAATGATTAATAAGTTATATATGGTGATCAAGCATACATAACACAATTTAGCACTCAATTGAAACTAAATCATTCATGCATATTAAGAATGTAGTTCATAAAATTAATTCATCATTGCAATTCTAACAACCTATTAGACTATGTACATGGTAAATTATGACATAGAAATAATGCAAGCATTCATTATTGAATAGTAAAACAAAAATAGAAGAAAGGAAGAACAATTAATGAATGAAAACTCCTTTATTCTTTAGGAAATGATTTGCATAATTCTTGAACTTGAAGTGCCTTTTGAAAGGACACTTGATATAAACCAAGTACTTAATTCTAATAAGGTGTTTACAAGGATTTTAAGTAAGTTTTTCCTATGTAATACGAATGTATCTCTCCCCCAAAATGAAGCCAAATCTAAGTATTTATAAGCCCCAAGGTGTCCCATGAAGTGCCTCTTTGAAAAGGGTGTCAAAATGAAAGTGTGCCTTAAAAGGGTGCTGTAACTACTCGGCATAGCGGGAGGATGACTCGGCACCATAGGCTGCTGTCACTAGTCAGCACACTTTGTCACTAGTCAACACAGAAGGCTACTATCATGACTCGTGACGGCCTAGGATGAGTCAGCATAGTGTTGTCTTGACTAATCCTTACAAAACTTCTTCCTTTTCAAGCATAAAGCCCTTAATCCTTTAAGAGTTACCTAGATTACTTAAAGAACACTTAAAAACAAGATTAAAAGCACCACTTTAAAGATAAAATTCATGCATTTAAACACAAAATTAACTATTAATTGATTAGTTTAGGTATACATATTTACATCATATCATCACCTAGACATCCATGTGGTTCCATTTTCCACCTCTTTTACCCAAATCCAATAATTCACCCAAAAATATCTAGTAACTAGTCTAGATATCCCTTTGGTTCCTTTTCTCGCTTCCATTATCAATCACCCTTTTCACTATAAATGTTTAGAAATAGTTGCTTAAACATCCCTGTGGTTCTTTTTATCATCTTCTTTTTTGACCATGTCCCTCACCCAAACATATCCAAGCACTAACCTAGATATCTCTTTGGTTCCTTATACCATCCCAACTCTTGGGTTCAATATCATTAGAATTGCTTTACAACCAAGACAACTTTGATGAAAGGGTAGTTATGAACCCTTAATTTTTCATCTCTTGATGCAACCACACCTTGACACCTGCGAATTTTAGCTCACTACATAGAGGCATTACGGTAGTCTCACTAACTAGTTAGTGGGTGAGAGTCAAAAGGGCAGTGCCTCTGAAAGAAAAATTAGCCTTCAATTACCTCACCATACGAATATCTAATTTTCCAACATGGACCAACAATAATCTCTTAAAAAAAAAAAAAAAAAAAGAGGCTGACACATGGCAGCACCTACGACCAGCTGTAGGTACCTACTATAGCACTGCATAGTGATTGGTACAGTGTTACAACCTGCCTGTGTGGATGGTCCCCCTGTGCACTAAAAATTTCATTTTTGCCCTTTTTAGCCCAATTTTCAGCTATTTTTTACCCATACCCTTTTGGTCTTTTCACTATTCCACTTTCCAAATTGCCCTCACCCCTATTTTTCAATAAATAGCCCTTCAAATCCTCTCATTTTTTCACACCTTGAATTAGTATGATGGTTATTTACTAATTCCCTTCCTCTTCTTCCTCTAACCATACTCTTTAATTAATTAATTAATCATTTTAATTAATTAATTACTCCACCCTAACCCAAGTTAATTAATCCTTTTAATTAACTAATCATCTTTTTTTAAAATTAAAATTAATCATTCAATTAATTAAGTAATCACTTTTTTTCAAAATCAAATTAATCCTTTTTTTTAATTAATCCATCCTTAATCCAAATTAATTAATTAATCATTTTAATTAATTAATCCATCCATCCATTTCATCACATTAATTAGTTAATTAATCATTTTAGTAAATTAATTAATCCTTAATCAATCTAATCCTCCAGTATTGATAAAACAAAACTTCGGTCCAGCAAAACCCTCTGCCCAACTCGAGCAAAGGTACAACCTTTCCTCATCAATCCAACCCCAAACCAAAATTAATCTAATCAATTCTTAAACATCTCTACTTAATCATGAAATGAACTATATATGCTTTGATCCCCATTCAATGGGATACGTAGGTAAGTTTGGAATTTAAATCCAAACTATAAATCCAAATCTCAATCATTCTCCTTTCCCTTTCTATTTTCCAATGTAATTAGTATATTTAGTTGATTTAATTATTTTGAAATTAAGGAGCCAATATGTGTTTCCACATAATCCATAAGGACTAAAGAGAACACTCTCTTTAATTTGTGAATGTTTTACTTAATTGCTTTATAATTTTTCCATACATTTATATGATACTTATGATTGTCATTTAATACTTGTTATCCATGAAATTATTTTTCAAAATCAAATTAAACTTAAGAGCTAAATCAAAATTATTCAAAATAAAAAATCTAGTCCCTGAGCTTAATTTGGTTCGAGATTAGTGAGTTTATCCTTAGTTAAATTAGTTAATTAGACTCAATAAATTGGATTTTTTCCTTAATTTTTTCATTAAAAAATAAAATAGGGTGGTGACTCCTGAAATAATTTTTGAAATCGCAAATCAATTTTTGAATGATAGCCATTCCAATCGTGAGTATTGAAATTCGTTCCATGACCTTCTTAAAAATCACTCACCTTTCCTTAAGGCATTTTTCCGAGTGAGAGAGGAGTGTTTAGGTAAGGTCTTATAAGGCACTCATGTATTGTTTGTAAAGAAGAAAGATGGATCGATGTGTCTTTGCATTGATTACAAGTAGCTAAATAAGGTGACTGTGAAGAACAAATATCCTCTTCCTAGGATTGATGATCTATTTAATCAACTTCAAGGTGCTAAATCTTTTCCAAAATTAGCCTTCACTCAGGGTATCATGTACTAAGGATTAGAAAGGAAGATATTCTTAAGCTATTCATGGATTTGATGAATTAGGTGATTAAGCTATTCATAGATCATTTTTTCATTGTGTTTATCGATGACATTCTAGTGTATTTGAAGACTCTATAAGAACATGCTTAGCATTTAAGGATGGTTTTGCAAATCTTGAGGAATCATCAGTTGTATGCCAAGTTTTCTAAATGTGAATTTTGGTTGGATAGCATAAGCTTTTTAGGACATGTGATCAGCAAAGATGGGATTATAGTGGACCCCAAAAAGATGAAAGTTGTCACAAAATGGCTAAGACCCACTATTATTACATAAGTTCACAGTTTTCTAGGTTTAGCAGGCTACTATTGCCACTTTGTTCATAATTTCTTAAAAATTGCAGCCCCTTTGACTCAATTAACACAAAAGGATGTTAAGTTTCCATGGATGAGGCTTGTGAAGAAAGTTTCTAAAAGCTTAAGGATTGCCTCACCTCAACTATAGTATTGGCATTACCATGAGGTACCTGCGGTTACACCATTTATTGTGATGCTTCAAGAGTAAGCTTGGAATGTGTCTTGATGCAGCATGGTAGAGTGATTACTTATGCCTCAAGTCAACTAAAGAAATATGAGTAGAATTATCCCACCTATGATTTGAAAATGGCTGCTATGATTTGTGCTTTAAAGATATGGTGACATTATTTGTACGGCAAGACTTGTGAGATATATACATACTATAAGAGCTTGAAGTACATATTTGATCAAAGAGATTTGAATATGAGGCAAAGGAGGTGGATAAAGCTTCTTTAAGATTATAATTATACCATTTTTTACCATCTTAGTAAAGAATGTAACAGCTAATGCATTGAGTAGGAAGTCAGTTGGTAGTCTGGCTCATACTGTGGTGGAAAGGAGACCTATAATTAAGAAGTTGTTAAAGCTGTTTCATGATGGATTGTGATTAGAAGTGCACAATTCTCATGTATTGTCAGCTTATTTTAAGTTTCACTTAATACTGATGGAAAGGATTAAGACAGCTTAGAGACGGGATCCATAATTATGTAGAATCATGGAAAAGGTACAAGAAGGTAATACAGGAGATTTTGTAATGGCGACTATAGAGTGCTTTGACATGGTTCTCAGTTATGTGTTCCATATGTTGATAATTTGAGAAAGAAAATTATGGAGGAAGTGCACCTTATAGCATATAATGGACATCCAGGTTCCACTAAGATGTATCATGAAGGAGATTATGGAGGAAGTGCACCTTATAGCATATAATGTGCATCCAAGTTCCACTAAGATGTATCATGACTTGAAGAGCATTTATTGATGGAATGGCATAAATAGAGATATCGCAAAATTTATTTCTAGATGTTTAACTTACTAGCAAGTGAAGTTGGAGCATCAAAAACCATATGAGCTGTTGCAGCCCCTTCCATTCCTAAATGAAAGTGGGAAAGAATCACTATGGATTTCGTGATGGGGTTGCCTAGAACTCTTATAGGATATGATTCCATATGGATTATAGTGAATTGGTTAACACATTTCAATCTTGTAAAGGTTAACTATTCTGTGGCAAGGTATACAAAATTATATATAGAGAAGATAGTTTGTCTTCATGGAGTTCCAGTCTCTATCATGTTAAATAGAGGGCCTTAGTTCACTTTTAGATTTTGGAAATCTTTACAAGATGCCTTAAGTACAAGATTGGACTTCAGCATGACTTTCCATCCTCAAACTGATGGTTAATCTGAGAGAATGATTCAGACTTTGAAAGATATGCTTCGAATGTGTATCATTTATTTTGGAGGTCAGTGGGACTTACATCAACCATTAATTGAATTCACTTATAATAACAGTGACCATGCTAGTATCGAGATGGCACCGTATGAGGCTCTGTATGGTAGGAAGTGTAAATCCCTAGTTGGTTGGGAAGAAGTTGGTGAATGGCAGCTAGCCAAACCAGATTTGGTTCAAATCACTTTAGAGAAAGTTCTTATAATTTGAGAACGGTTGAAGATTGCCTTTAGCAAGCAAAAGAGTTACACAAATCTAAGGCGTAAGGATATTTCTTTCAACATTGGCAACCTTGTGTTCTTAAAGGTATCCCTTATGAAGGAAGTGATAAGATTTAGAAAGAAAGGAAAGTTGGCTCCATGGTATATTAGTCCATATTTGATTATTTAAAGGGTTGGAGCAGTCGCTTATTAGTTAGACTTGCCATATGAAGTTGCATATGTTCACTATGTGTTTCATATATCTATGTTGAGGAGGTATATTCCCGACCC
>CANTUT010000376.1:42500-130090 GCA_947687605.1 Reutealis trisperma
TAGTAATATTAATTATACTTGTGCAACATTTACCAATTTCTTTATTAATACATATATCATTTTCATTTATATCTTCGTACTATATTACAGTCGATGTCTTCTACTTATGTTTCCAATAATCTTATCATCATTCATATACTACTTGCTTAAATACTGAAACATAATTATAAGATACAATAAATTCACAATACATAATATTCAGTATTATACTGATACTACAATCCCCAATAACTATGGAGCTCTAGAACATAAACCTTCAAATTACATAATCAGACTCCATAATACCAAAATACAGTAGAGCAATTCTCAAATGAAAGAACAAAGCTTGAGATTTCCTTACTAACTCGACAACTTAGCCTAAAAAATTTAAACAACTAAAAGAATGAGACAGAGCACAGTAAGTACATAATAACATAATATATATAAGAATATATGGAGTACAAATAAAGCAGTTTTTTTTATGGTAATAAAGAGATATTAATCAAAATTTTATGGTAATCAATCAATTGAAATTAAATCACTTTAATTCATAAAACCCTAATTTTCCAACTTAGGGCAAATTTGGGAGAAAACCTATAATTTCTTAATCAATTCTCAAATTTATCATTGAATTAGAAAATATCTTAAGGAGTCTATAGCATCAATCAAACATGAAAAACAATAATTAAAACTTGAACTTCCCCTTTTAACCTAGGTTATACCTTCAAAAATTCAAGTTTTGAAATAAGCTTGTGTAATTCATTTTGACACTTCCAAACCATTATTCTCCACCCAAAATAACCTTAGATACTATTAAATAAATTTTTGAACACTTCTTTCAAGAATTCAAATTTTAGGCTGAACCATGCTTTTAGGTGTACTTAAATGAGTTTCATACTTTTCTTATTTATGTTCACATGCTAAACCCTTAGTTCTCAAGCCTAAAACTCATATTTCATCAACTAACATATAAAACAAACATTTACTAATTTCATTTCCCTTTGGCTAATCCATATGAATGAAATAAAAAGATGAGCATGATTTCTTACCTTGAGAAGCTTTGATTTTGAGTTTCTATGATGATGATGGTGTGAAGGATTTTTCTTTGGTAGGAGTTGTGTTTTTGATGTAGAGTTTGCAAAAATGGTGAGAAATGAGCATCTTTGCCATATATATGTATAAGAGAATGGATGGTAGTGATTTAATTACACTTTTAAAATGGCTAAGGTTTAATCAAGATGGATGGCCATGATTTAATCAAGATGGATGGCCATGATTTAATTAGTTTGGATGGCTAGAATCTCATCTAGATGGGTGATGATTATCATATATAATAATGGTGTGTATTTAGTTAAAATGAATATAGACTTGATGTAGGAAAAGTGAAGACTTTAATTTGACTAAGGAATTGACTTAGTAAAAAATGGTAGTTTCCAAGTCAAATTTGATGGCTATGATTTAATCACATTAAATGGCTAGGATTGCATCTAAATAGATAGTGATAATGGAGTGTAAGAAGTAAAATCAAATTGGTAATTTAGTGTAGAAAATGTAGAAGTCAATTTGAATAAGTAATTTGACTTAGTAAAAAATGGTGGCTATCTAGCGAAAAAATTTAACCATTCCTTTGATCTACCATAGTTGAACTTAGATAGTTATTTTAACTCTTGGTTAAGTCTAGTTTCACTCCAAATTGGGCCTTAATGGGGCTGACAGTACATGGGCTTGGGCTTTAAGCCCTAGAGGTCCATTAATAATCCATATATGCACATTTACATACTTAGTATTTTCTTTTAACTTTCTTTCTTTTCTTTCACTTTAGCATACTGATTTCTTCTATTTAATATTACTATATGTCTTACACATTATCATAATAGCTTTATTCAATTCATTAATGAACATGTATACACTTTAATATTGCATAGTAATTAAATAATTCAATTAACATCAATAAAGTTTTTTTGGGTACAATTCAAATTTCACTATCATAATGCCATTAGAATCAAGTAATATGGCATCATTATTAATCCTAATGAGTTTTAAAAAAAAATTGGGTATTATATTCTACCCCTTTTTAAAAAAAAATTTGTCTTCAAATTTTTAATAAAACTTATCCATTTCCATTGGGACATTTACAGGCACATTCAGACTATCTCGCTTTTACTCTAATATTAATCATATCCTTTGGTACTTATTAAAGTACTTAACTCTTACATGTCATATAAACTAAACTTAGTATAGTTACTAATATAAAGTTGGAATATTACATTTTCTAACTTAGGGAAAATTTGGGGAAAACCTACAATTTTTTAAAAAATTCTCAAATTAATCATTGAATTATAAAACTAGCATGTTAAGGAGTCTATATCATCAATCAAACATGAAATACAATCATTAAAACTTGAACTTCCCCTTTTAACTTAGGTTATACCTTCAAAAATTCAAATTTTGAAATAAGCATCTATAATTTATTTTGATGCTTCTAAACCATTATTCTCCACTCAAAATAACCTTAGATACTATTAAATAAATTTTTGAACACTTCCTTCAAGAATTCAAATTTTAGGCGAAATCATGCTTTTAGGTGCATTTAGATGAGTTTCATGCTTTCCTCATTTATTTTCACATGTTAAACCCTTAGTTTTCAAGCTTAAAACTCGTATTTCATCAACTAATATATAAAACAAACATTTCTTAGTTTCACTTCCCTTTGGCTGATCCATATAGATGAAAGAAGAGAAGAGTTTTTGTAACTATAACATCAAAGTCATGCTTAGAACAAAGAAAGAAGAAGATGAGAATGATTTCTTACCTTGGAAAGGTTTGATCTTGAGTTTTTATAATAATGACAATGTGGAGGGGTTTTTCTTTGGTAGGAGCTATGTTTTTGATGTAGATTTTGCAAAAATGGTGAGAAATGAGCATCTTTTCCATATATATGTATAAGAGAATGGATGGTGGTGATTTAACCACGCTTTTTCAATGGCTAAAATTTAATCAAGAAGGATGGTTATGATTTAATCAATTTGGATGGCTAGAATCTCATCTAGATGGGTGATGATCATCATATGTAATAATGGTGTGTATTTAGCAAAACTAAATGTAGACTTGATGTAGGATAAATGTAGACTTCAATTTGACTAAGGAATTGATTTAGTAAAAAAAATAGCGGCTTCCAAGTCAAATTTAATGGCTATGATTTAATCACATTGAATAGATAAGATTACATCTAAATGGATGGTGACAATGGAGTGTAAGAAGCAAAATTGAATTGGTAATTTGGTGTAGAAAAATAGAATTCAATTTGAATAAGTAATTTCACTTAGAAAAAATTGGTGGCTATCTAACCAAAAAAATTTGACCATTCCTTCCATCTACTATAGTTTAACTTAGATAATTATTTAAACCCTTAGTTAAGTCTAATTTCACTCAAAATTGGGCCTTAATGGGCCAACCATGCATAAGCTTGGGCTTTGAGGCCCAAAGGCCCATTAACAATCCATATATGCACATTTACATACTTAGTATTTTCTTTGAACTTTCTTTCTTTTCTTTCACTTTCGCATATTGATTTCTTCTTTTTAATATTACTAAATATCCTACACATTACCATAATAGCTCTATTTAATTCACTAATGAACACGTATACATTTTAATGTTGCATATTAAGTAAATAAGTCAATTAACCTCAATAAAGTTCTTTTGGGTACAATTTAAATTTCACTATCATAATATTGTTAAAATCAAGTTCTATGGCATCATTATTAACTTTAATGAGTTAAAAAAAAAAAAAACCCTTAGGTATTACACTTATGCGCTACTGCCAATAAGGTCAGCACTATTGGGGCTAATGCGACCCTTATGTTGGATCTAGGAGATAATATTTGTATTCAAAGAGTTAGGTATGAGGGATCACCTTCTCAAATTGAGATTTAGTGTGGTTATTAACTATTCCTCATCCTTATATGATTTATGTGAACTGATTGCCTGGTTGACATAAATGTATAAGCACTACATTCTAGTTGGATATTAAAGCACCAGGTTTATATATTATCTAGTATCATTTTTTGAGTTTAGATGCTCACCCTTATCTCCTTATTATTTTTCCATAGTTTCAAGATGAGCTTATCTATTATGTTCATTTTTGAGTTTCCTTATCTCCTTATCTGATAGTGGACTATATGTGAACTTATTTATTATTTGTATTATTAATTTAGAATTTTTCAATTATAATAATGTGGCTTATAACTTGTTAGTATTATGGATATTGGTATTTATTTGTCTGTATCATAGCATCATTAGTGTCTATATCTTTTATCCAATGAGAGGTTTTAGATATAAGAGTCTCGAGGCCTAAAGCTCCGTCTTGTATTGACTATGTGTGTGCCTGATATTGGACTTAGGCTATCTTGAATAGGAGCAAGTCTAATAAAAGAAATGTATGTGCAAGAATAAGTAGAGATGCAGAAGATGTTTAGCTATTAGTTCTTAATGGGTGTTATAGATGTGAATGTGTTGGACCTTGTATTGAGAAATGGTGTGAACCTCTATAAAAGAGATGTTGACTTTAGTGGAAGAGTGATCTAGTGCTAACCTTGCTAGATAAAGGTGTAGGCCTTGAGGGATGGAAAGTCTGGTGTTGACGTTGCTAGATGGAAGTGTTGATCTTGATGTATAGAAAATCTGGTGTTGTGCTTGCTGGATGAAAAGTCTGGAGTTGGGCGTTCTAGCAGAGATTGGTTCTTAGCTTGTATGGCAAAAATAGACAATATTAGAAGGTGGGGTCAAAACCATAGTTGGCCTCCAATGCTTAAATTAGTGTGACTACATGTATAGATTTAAAGACTCGAGAAAATAATGGATTTAAAGATGATGTCACTGCTTCCTTGAGTGAAAGAATTTGAGGGACTTTCACTATGACATTTTCTAGTAACAAAGTAGGTATTTGGGCACTGGACTATAGAGAGTAACTAGCTCAAGAAAAGAGGATAGGCTCCTAGTAGATGACGAGAGACTACTCTTCTAATAAAATATTTCTAGAAGTTGAGAGGCTTAAGAAATATATTAAGCTACCTTTAGAAGGCTCACACTATTGGAAGCTTATGTTCTCTGGTAGAAGTGGCCCAGCAGTCCTTCCAAAAGTCTCTTTTTAGTTGAAGATGTTTGAGTTTTTATATGAGTCTTGAGCCGCATTGCTGCAAGTAGTCCAACATGCTCTAACCCATACAAATTGTGTGTTTTAACTTGTATAAATGGTTAATAAATAATTTAAGAAAATAAAGAACTTGAATTTAATAAATATTAACAATAATCCAATTTTAAACTTAGTTAACAATGTCATAATTTTGACAGACGTATTATTTGATTTAAGAACCTTTCTAATTATTATAAATAAAAAAAATTAATTACAAACATATATTAAATAAAACAATATAATTGCTACAAATTATAAAATATGTAAGAGATCTATAAATAACAATTGATGATGTGATAATTAGAAATACTATTTTTTTTTTAAATTCAATTCGAATCAAATATATGAAAATATAAAATTTTAAATTTAATATAAATTTAGTTTAGTAGACAATAGAAAAATATAAATTATAATATTGAATTTAATAAAGATTTAAATTTAAATATAAAGACTAATTAACTTGAGATTAAATATAAAATTTTAGTAGAAGATATACTAAAAAATAATACATTTAGCATAAATTTATGAAAATAATTTGAGTGACTTGGTTGTCAAAATGCACTCTTAAATTATAAAGGTTATAGGTTCCATTCTCAACATTGGATATATATATATTTTATAACATATGCAATAAAAGTTATAAGAAAAAGGCTAAAAGAATATAATTAATTTGTACACCGAGATATAGTATAACGGTAAATGTATATTATCTTAGAGAATAGACTAATTATCGATTTCTCTCTTTTTAATACTTTAAAAAAGAGAACATAATTAATCTAAGGAGGTGATATTGACACTCGTGAAAAGATTTCTGGTACTTTAACCACAATTTTTATTTTTCTGATTGACTATAATACCCTCTAATTCTCATCATGTATAATTATTTTTTTTTAAAACTTTTCAAAATAATTTTAGTATTCTATGTTAAATTTGTATTTGACTTCATAAATTATTTTTAAATTTTCAAAATTAGAAGATTTTTCATTACTCTCCATATTAATTCTTAAATTTTTAACACATTTTAAACTCTTTCAAAGGCAAATATGTTACATGTTATATGAATTTTATTATATTATTTTTAAATATTATATAATAAAACAAAAATTATATTTTTTAGTTAAAGAAAAATTGTTATAAAAAATATTTTAAATAATTTAAAATTTATGATCTTAAATAGAAAAAAAAATCTTACACTATAATTTTTTATAAGCTAAATAAATAATAAATACCAATAATTATTTCCTGTAAAAATGTATACAAAATATCATCGGTTTTTTTTTTTTTTTTTTTTTTTTTTTCACAAGGTAAGAAGAAATTGTGTTGTTATTAACATTATTTTGAGCAAACATTTAAGAATAAAATTATTTTTTAAAAGTATAATGTTGAAATACAAAATTATTTGAGTGTAGGAAAATTAAACAGCAGAAAATTTTTTTCCCTTTTATTTATAGGAGTTAATAAAAATAAATATGAAAATTAATAAATAATATTTAAGTTTTAAAAACTTGAAAGTGATTTATGAAATCAATAAAATTTATTATGGGAGCAAATAATCTTTTTTTTTTTTTTAAATTGAAGATTGATTGACCCGTTTAACCGGTTCCAGCTGGTTCATATAGATCAAAACCGATTCTTATATATCCGATTTATATAATTTGATCGGATCAAAAACTTGATCATGATTAACTCTATCTAATCTGATGGTCCAGTCCTAATATGACAATAATGATAATTAGAATGCCAAAAACATTTTGAAGAGTGTTAATATCGCTTTTCTTAATTTATAATAAATTTAATAAGATTTATATTTAAATATAAAACACAACTAACTTTAAATTGAATATAATATTCTAAAATATAAATATATTTTAGAATACAAACTTAGTAAAATTATTTAAGTAATTTGGTAATTGAGCTAAATTTTAGATATTAAAAATTTTGGATTTTGTTATCACATTTAATAATGTATTTATTTTAATATATATTCAAAAGGCTTGAGGAAAAATTAGGTGAATCTCATATCCCTAAACAAGTACTATATAGTTTTGAATATCACAATACTAATTTTTATTTTTGAGGAAAAAAGAAAATAGTTAGTAAAATTAATTATTTTTTATTAATTCATACTATATCATCGTGTCGAATTATAAGTTGGACCATTGAGTCAGGCTATTGAGTTGAATGAGTTAGCCCACAAATTCGAACCGTTGAAATTTAGATCATAGCATTTTAGTTTAATGAGTTCATATTCAATTATTGGTGGAGTCAAAATTTCCACTTTACGTCAAGTTTAGGGTTGTGCCATCATATCCATAAATAAATAAATAAAATGAAGGAATAGGTAAACAACAAAAGCCATTCGATTTTTGATGAAGGTTGGTTGATTGGTTCCAACTTTCTTTTATTATTCTTCTACAATAATATCAGAGACAAAGAAGTTTGTTTTTGGTTATATGAATCTCAACTATGTCCCCTACATGGACCAAAGATAATGGAGACAAAAACAACAACTTGGCTTTTTGCCCAAAAAATTCTTTTGTCAGGATCCAAGAAATAGGCATAGGAAATTGCGCAAATGGAAACATCCGCTCCTCACCCAAATCTCTAACAATTGTTTAGGAGTTGTTTGCGATAATAATGGTACGCACTGTACCCTTTCTATCGGCGCCTTTCATGGAATGCCCTTAAAAGGGCAACGAATCATTAAAAACTACTAACAAAATTCAAATTTTTAAATTTAAATTTTTGTTCATTATTAGTTGATTTTTTTTTACTTTATTAAAATATCTTTAAATAAATATGATATCTAATAATACCATATTCAACACTTCATATTTAAATTTTCAATATTTTTAATTTTAAATATTTCAATAACTTATTAATTAAAATGACAATTTAATTAAAATTGATTTAAAATAATAAATTAAAATTTTAATTTAATTTCTTTAAAAAAATATATTTTACATGTTTTATTACTTATATTATTTAATTTGTAATACTTAATTTTCAATTTTTTCTAGTACTAATTAAGGTAGTCTTTAGTAAAATTGAAAATAATTGAGTACTCAATTTTAAGTGTTGAATAAAATAAACAACTTAATTTTTAAATTGTAAAAAAAATTAAAAATGTAATTACTTATTCTATTCAGTGTGAAAATATTTAAATGATTTTTGGTTAATTGAGACTTTTAAGATTAGTATAACCAAAGAATTTAAAATAATTAAGTATTGAAAATTTTAATTTTAAGTGTTGAATATTGTCTAAAATTAACATTTTTCAAAAAAAAAAAAAAACACTTTTTGCTTTTTTTTTCTTTTTTTATTCTTTCCTCTTTTCGTTTTTTAAACTTAAACTTTCAAACCATCTAAAACCATAAAAAAGAAAAATTAAGAAAATATTTCAATAAATTGTTGCTTCAATTATTTCAAATATTTAATTATTAAATAAATTTTAAGTAAAATGTTTACTTTATGCTTGATATACTACCAACAACATAAAAGTTATACATAGTAATTACCAAAATATATATATATATATATATTCTTTTTTAATTTTAAATTCCTACTTATTCAAACATACCCTTTTGTTTTCAATAACAATATCAATACTTTAATATTTTACAAAAGCTAAAAATAAAAAAGAATAAATAGAATAATTGTTTACACAACTGCAAAAAAATAATAAAGACAACAATTTTCAAAATGGCCTATGCTAATCATTAATATCATTAAACTTAAAATAGTAAGAGAGATTATAAATAACTAGTACAAATCCAAGCAAATGCACGAGTGTAAAATTATACTACAATCCGTCCTATTTTATTTGGGATATTTTTTTAGAATGTCCCAAAAAGTATGTCATGTTTTTACTTTTAATACTTTTTGATTCTTTATTTTTTTTGGTCCTTGTATATTAATTAAGCTTTTCAAGAAAATAAAATTTAATTGTATTTAATAAAATGCATAAAAAAGAAAAATGATATACTATTTAATATACTCTTAAACTTTATGAAAAATATGTCCCAAACAAAATAGCACGAAAGAAATATTAAATTATTTTTATTTATAAGTTTAATAATTGTTGGTGAAATTTTTGCATTGATAGCCTGCTATGTGTGTTTTCAATATACGAACTATTTGGAATGCGTCTAATTTACTTCTAAAATCATAACAAATTATGAATCTCCAAACTCTCTTACCACAGTTTACTTATATTCAAATAAAGCACCAGTGAAATAAAATGTTTTTGCAAGGCTATGAATTAAAGTTTAATGAAGATTAAGTGAGCTGAAAATATAGGCATGAAATGTATTTTTATTGACTTAAATTAAGGCTATTTATATTGAATGAAAATATTATCAAGTGACAAGGAATTGAAATTGTAAATGCTTGGAAATTAAAGTGTTTAAAGAAAGAAATTGACTAAAATGAAATGGAAATGCTTGAAAATACTTTAGTTGTTGTAGTTTGGGCAGTTTTGTGAGTATCCCTTCCTTTGATATGCTCCGTTTCTTTAATAACTTCTTATTGTAACCGACTATTAACCCATGATTCCACTATTTTACCGTTGATAGTTGTCTCCTCACTTAGCTTCCTTTAATTTTTCAATTGATGCCCCACTTATGCACTTGCAGCAATTTCTAAGTTGATGCTTCAATTTTTCAATTGATTCCTAATGGCCGGCCACCAAATTTTATTTATTTATTTATTATGTTTATTTTTTATTTTCTCAGTCCAAGTCCAAATTCATATGAAAATGAGTTGGGCTTTATATTTTGGATCCAAATTAATTTTTAGCACAAATAATTACCCATTCTCATATATATGTTTTAGCCTAAAGGCCAATATATATGAGACCTAAGCCCCTTGTCCTTTTCATAGACCACCATGACCGAAAACTTTAGACTCAAAGTTCTCTTCATAGAATATGATAGGTGCTATTGGGAAAATGAAGCTAGAGAGAGAATTTCAAATTCCTCTTCCCCTGTAAATTCACTTCCTCCATTTATTCATTTAAAGAACAACAATTTATTTTAGAACACCAACTCTCCAACTTCCTTCACCTAGTCAAATTCTTTTTTCTCCATTCCTTAATTAAAATCCATTTAAAATTTCCAAATCAAAACAAATTTTCTCTTCAAATCTTGAGTCAAAATCTCTTTCTTTATTTTGTTTTTCATAAAAACCAACTATTTTAACTTCAAATTTTGAATCTTATATACCCACATCCATTTAATTCATCAAGCTTTCACAAAACCCAAATGATTTTTCATCATTTCTACTAACAATACCCATCTAAATACCACTCACCTCATCAAAACCCAAAATTAACCCACCCATCATCACCATAATCACACAAATCAGCCACAAGATCCATGGACCATCAATCGCCGAACTCAGCCACTCGAGTTCGCCATGGTAGCTTTCCTGTTCACATATAACAATCCACACCCACCCTAAGGGTTTTCATGACCATTTACTTGAATTTAGAGTTATTAAGACAAAATGTATGCTTTTTATGGGAATTTATGTGCTATGTGATTGATGAGTATATGGCATGCTAAATTAATTTTAATATGCATAATATGAGATATTATTGTGAAATAAATAATTTACATGAAGTGCATTAGCATAAAATAATTTATTTTGCATAAAATAAATTTTCATGCAAAAAGACAATTTTTAAGCATAAAATAATTTTATGAGTATTTTTAAAATATTTTTAAATAAATATTTTGGGGGGAATTTTAATGGAAATAATAAGAAAAATATTTTTATTTTAATTACCTATAATTAGTTCCAAAGTTAAATAAAAAGCCCAAATACCCAAAAGCCTACTACGTCAAAACACTTCTAACCTAACTCATTAAGGGTAATCTTGAAAATTATCCAAAACCTATATATATTAATGCAAAATTTGGCTAGCCCTAGTATTCCAGTAGCCACACTTTGTTATTTCAATATTTGATAAAAAAAATTATCCTAAAATAATTCTCTCTACCGAAATTCTCAAAAACACTTTCAACTTTGGGATTTCTTGACCATAATCGCAAGTTTTTCTTCTCTTTCAATTTCCTATCTAATTTCTATGAAATAAATTATGAGAAAATTATTTTGAGCTGAGTATTTATTGATTTCTATAGATTTTAATTCAGTTTGGGTGAATTCTTGAAAGAGAAATTAATATCTCTATTGAAATCACTAACATCTCTACGTCATTTTTCCAAAGGTGAATCCTATAATTCAAAATTGAAATTTTCATGCATAAACATTACCAAGGGCGGACGATTTCTACATCATTGAATTTTAAACTGATTTTTGATGTGTTTAGATGAAAAATATTAAATTAAATCATATTTCTACATATTATTGTAATGATCGAAAAGTTTCAGAAAATAAGGAGATTCAAGGTTTTCATCCTAGAACTTGAAAGTTAGAAAATTCTATGAGTATATATGTAAGTGGCTGCCAAATTGTGTATTTATGAATTCTAAATTGATATTTGTTATGTTTGGATGGAAAATAATGATTTAAATCATGTGTTCATATATTATTGTAATGATCGATAAAAACACCGGAAAGCTAGAAAATTCATGATTTTCACTCTAAACCCTGAACTTAGATTTTTTATGCAAAAGTCATGTCAATGGCTACCAATTTGTACATATTGATGTTCATAACTGATATTTGTTGTAATTGAATGAAAAATAATGATTTAGAACACTTGTTTATATATTACTGTAATGACCGGAAAGTACCAGAAGCAAAAAAAGTTTATGGTTTTCACCCTAACACCTAAAGTTGAAAATTTTTCATGCATATGGATTTATAAATGTGCCAATTCCTACATGTTTATGTTTTAAAATAATTTTTGTTTTGAATACATGAAAAATCTTGATTCAAACTATGTTTCTACATATTAATGTAATAGATGGAAAGTGCAAAATGTAAGAAAATTCAGTTTTTCCTTTAATGAAGCATTCAGCCTACATTGGGATTCTTATCCCAATGTCTATAATTTTTATGGGATGTATTTTGTTGATTATTAACATATATGTATGAATGATTAATAGTTAAATTGTATGTTGATTGAAGGAATGACCATAGACAAGCCTAGAGGCAATTTGGTATGCTTATGGTATCTTAATTTTATGTTGTGATTAATATGTAAATGTGATTGGATAATATGGAAGTAGGTTGTATGATAAGTTAATAATGAATTAGTGATCTTGAAATTATGAAGAGATTGATTGAAGAAATTGGTCATAAGAGATAAGCATGATGCTTGAAAGGTTATTTGTCAAGTTGACATATATGAAAGTGTTAAGTATACTAAGATGATTATTAAAGTGAATTGATATTAAGGTAATGATATTATGTTGACCTTAGAAAGGTATTAACATGATTGTAATGTATTTTCATATGGGCCTGTAAAGACTAAATGTACAAGACTTTTAAAGTTAACGTGTGATGTGCAAGTGATGAGTGCACTTCTATGTACAATTTTAAGTGTATATGAATGTTATATGTGCATGGGGTAGTTATGAGATAGGATAGCATCATCATTAAAGAAATACAAAGTATTGAATCAAATATTATGTTAGAGCTTGAAGAGTTTTAGAGGTTTAAAAGGGCTATGTGTACTAGGAGCAAAGGAACTACGAGGTGAGTAAACATTGTGATCATGCTACAAGTGTGAGTAAATATTATGTTCAACTTACAAGTACAAGTTATCATTTTATGTGAACCTTTAATATCTTGAAACCTAAGTTCTTTCCTACTTTTAATTATGACTAAATGATTTCTTTGTAAGCTTGGGTTGCCAAAAGACATTTGGTCCAAAGCCATTTTTTATTACTCAATTATAATAAATAACCTTTGTGATTGTTTCCCTAACTTATATTCTTTTTGGAACTACACTGTTATTTATCTTTTGTTTGATAAGTTAAACGTCTATTGTTATTGTGCCACATGTGATTGCAATTCTTTAATGCTATTTTATAAGTGATTACCATTAGCTCTAGCTATGGTACCATAACCCTTTATATGCAGAAATCCTCATATCGATGTGAGTAATCATCGGCTGTGCGATCCTCATACCGATGCAAGTAATCATCAGCTATGTTTCGAGTGATTATGGCAATAGCTTTCACTCTATGTGTTCAAGTCATTATGACAATAGCCTTCACTCTATGTATTCGATTGATTATGGCAACAACCTTCACTCTATGTGTTATATGTTATAAGTGTGATTTCTGCGAACCTTTCTACATTGCAAACTATGAATCATGAACTATAAGTTATAAGCTATGAGCCCTTTCTAAGGAATATGTGTTATTGTATAAGTGTGAACCCTCATTTCAGCACCTTCAAAATTAACATTAAGCTCTTCAAAACTGACTGGAGCATTCTTGGCACAACCGGGTGCCTTTCTGCCCCGACTGGACCTTCTATATCAGACAAACCTTTTTCAAAATTGACCAAAATCTACCTCAAACTGACTATCAAAATGTCCTAAAATTAACTTTGATTCTAACGACACTGACCGTTAATTTTTCTTAGCTCTATGACTCCTAGAAACTGACCTGGAAGTCTCAAAAATTGACCTAAAAATCCTCAAAAAATGAGCCACAGGAGAAAACCTCGAGAAGCGTGTCGTGCCATGTGGCACGTCGCACAGGAGGCGTGCGGCACTACGTCAGGTCTATATGGCGTTGCATAACCTCTTTGTGGCATGCCTCAAAAGCCTGATGCAGCGTCACACAGGACTAATGTGGCGCCGCGCAAGGGTGCGGGTTTTTCTACCTCTAGTGGGCCCCACACGCGTAAAATGACTTTTTTACCCCTTATTGTCTAGTTATCAGCCATTTTCTGACCCTACCCCCATGTCTTTTCATATTTCCATTAGCTAAACTACCCTTTATCCCATTTGCCTATAAATAGGCTCCCCATTCCCTCATTTTGACACACACCAAGGTTGATATTGATAGCTATCTATCAACCTTTTTTTTCTTCTCCCTCCATCCACTCTCTAATTAATTAATTAATCATTTTAATTAATTAATTTTCTCACCCAAACCTAGTTAATTAATCCTTTTAATTAACTAAAAAAATCTTTTTCACTTATAAGATAATTAATTAATTAATCTTTTTAATTAATTAGTTACTTTTTTTAATTAAATAAAAAATCTCTTTTTAAGCTCATCCTTATTTTAATTAATTAATTAATAATTTTAATTAATTAATTACTTTTTTAAAATTAAATTAAAAATCTCCTTTTCAACTCAATCACTATTTTAATTAATTAATTAATCATTTTAATTAATTAATTTACTCATCCATCACTTTTTTTTTATCATTAATCAACTCATTTTGTCCAGTCCGATAAAACGGAACTTCGGTCTGGCAAAACACTTTTTCCATCTTATCCATCAAAATCTAAGGTATTTTAATCAAACTTGTTCTCCAAACCCAAAAAAATCTTTTTTAAACCCCTCCACTTAATCGTGGAACGAACTACGTGGGTTTTGATCCCTATTCAAATGGGGTACGTAGGCCTATTTGAAATTTAAGTCCAAATCTCAAATCCAATTTTCTTTTAAATTAAGCATATTTTTCCTTATTTTTCGTAAATCAATTATCCTTTTACAATATTTGTAAGGGAATTTATGGCCTTCCTAGAATCCCATAATGGTTAGAGAGGGCATCCCATTTTTCATTAATATAACTATCTTAATTAAGGAGTGATCATGTGGTTCCCCCAAATCTCTAAAAATTAGAGGGAACACTCTCCTTTGATTGTAAATGTTTATGGTTTCATTAATTTTTATGCATTCATCCTACGCCATGTTCATGCATTTTTATCATCTTATAAATGTCATTCATGAAATCTAATTTTTAAATCAAGTTAAACTTAAGAGCCAAATTTAGGTTATTTAAAACCAAATATCTGGTCTTCGAACTCAACCTGGTTCGAAGGCTAGTGATTTTTATCCTTGGGCAAATTAATTAATGAATTGGAGTCAATTTGGGTTTTTTCCTTAATATTTTCCCAATTAAATAAAATTAAGGTGGCGACTCCTAAAAATCATTTTTCAAAATCAACCAAATCTGAACCTGAGGGTTCTATTGTGAGTCTAAACCCAAATGAGCATCCCGGTTCCCTCTAGCAGACTGGGCTGGTGCTCGGGCGAGGCCTCACAGCTGGCGACTCCACTTGGGACTGGTTGCCACCTTTTTTTAATAAAAAGGAAAATAAGAGGATTACTATTTGGTTAAGGAAGAATCTTTCCAAAATAATCTCCATTTAGCTCATTAAGTATAATTTGATTTTTATGTATCACTTTGCATAATAAAGGCTCCTTGCCTAACCTTAGCTTTAGGAAAACTTTTGGATGGCAAGTAGCATTGGCTCGACAACTCTTTTTAAGTATGTTGGGAGATAGCGAAAGCATTCCACCCTGCGACAAATCTCAGATCATTTCAGTGGTGTAATGAGTAATCAGTACTATTGGACCCACGCGAGGCTCCTTGCCTCACATGTGGTTAGGTATATCGATGCTCTAGTGGAACAGGGACCCTTAAATCAAACTGCCCTTTCACCCTTATGCATATAGTCACCCTAGTGTTGACCCTAGGTTCCATGTGCCGTAATAATCGATACTCTTGCATGTTCATGAAACCTTTTTCGACATGCATCATGTCATGATTATGTACATGCATAAGATGAGAAAACTTGACAAGGTCACCCCTCAAAAATCCAAAATCGGTGGTCCGTTACCCCAAAAGCACCTCACACACTCACCCTGTTAATATGTAAACCCGGTGACCAACCATGTGGAGGGAATCCTTTTCCCAATGCACCTATGCATTTATGCCCTTTTTCTTTTAAAAATTTTGTTGTCTTACCCGATTTTTTCTATTTTCTGTTTCAAGGTACAAATGGCTCACCCTTTTGACTAAGATGCAATGGGTGCCTTTTTCACCAATCTCCTTAAGAAGCAAGAGGAAGCTTTTCAAAATACACTCACCACCGCCCTTAAAACCCAAACCGCCACCTTCACCAACGCCCTCAATGCCCAGTCTGCCACTTTCACCGATGCTCTTAATTCCTAGCGTTAATCAATCATCAATGAGGTGAGGGAAATGACCAATGCTCCTATCACTCCTCCTCCTGCTCAACATAACTCCACCCAAGCCGGGACTAGCCATGCCCCCACTTTCACTACTCTCGTTATCGACCTCACTGATAAGGGGAAAGCTCCAAAGACACCTACCTCTCCTCCTTTGGATATAAATGCCACCGCTCCTACTTCCACTGCGAATCTTTTTCAAAGTGGGGATTTTTTCAGCTTCCCTAAAGCCAAAAAACTGATGGAGAAATTTGAAACTTTAGAATGATCCATCAAGAATATCAAAAAACATGAGGACATCATCGATGTCAACTCCCTTGCTCTTTTCCCGAATGCTAGGGTTCCACCCAACTTTAAGATGCCTGTGATGGAAAAATTTAATAGCACCACTTGTCCTAAGACCCACCTCAAAATGTACGTGGGTGCCATGAGACCCTTTGGTGTGGATGATGAGCTCCTTGCTCAATTACTCCAGCAGTCATTAACCAGAATTGCCGTTAAGTAGTTATTAGATCTGGACAAAAATCATAGCAAGACTTAGGATAATATTTGCAATGCTTTCTTCAAGCAATATCATTACAACATTGAGATAGATGTCACTCGACGAGACCTAGAAACTATTAAACAAAACCAAAGAGAATCCTTCACTGCATTCCTTACAAGGTGGAGGGTAAAGGCGGCACAAATGGTGAACTGCCCATCCGAAGAGGAACAAATTGACATCATTGTGAAAAACCTCCTCCCACAATACCAAGTTCACTTGCAAACCCAGTATCTCCCAGACTTTAAAGCCCTCATTGCTACAACCTCCAAAATTGAGGATTTGATTCAGACTAGCCAAATCAAGGATGAATCCTCAAATTCGAGATACCGCAAGAACACTAATTTCACCTCTAACACCACTCATTCTGTACCTCAAAAGGGAGGAGAAATTAATGTTGTCTCTTACCATCAACCCATGAGATTAGAAAGAATGAGCTTTTTTGAATTGTGAATTCCTCTAAGCACTGTCTATAAAAAGGCTCTAGAAGCCCACCTCGTCAAACCCTTAAAACCAAGACCACTCCCAAATCCTTTGCCCAAGAACTATAATGCCAATGAACGATGTGATTATCATCAAGGGCCCACGCATAAAATGGATGCTTGCAAGGCTCTAAGGCACTGAAACCAAGACCTAATAGACAGTGGGGATATCATTGCCCCAAGAGCTAAACCCAACATCACCACTAATCCTTTGCCTAACCATGAGGTGAATGTCAATTTTATTTCTTCTGACGAACCTGGAATTGGTCCTCTCTCCCTCATCTACCCCATTTCGGCTTATTGTCGTGTGCTTGATCTAAATGACTTTGTCACCAAAGTTGATGGAATTACTCTAAGTGGAAGAGTCCTTCCACCACCTTCACAACCCGTGGATCTAAACCTGATAGGTCATGCAATCCCTTCTCCAGCTGAAAAATTAAAACCCCATAATGAACCAGAGGAGGATACCATTCTTAAGCAGTTGAAAAAAACTCAAGTAAACATATCGATATGGAGCCTCATCCAATCTTCTTACCCTCATCGCCAAGCTCTTTGCAAGGCTTTGAATAAATGTCAAGCTCCCATCGACATCTCACCAGAGACCTTGTGGCATCTTTAACAAACACTGCCAAGTCCATGACCATTTCTTTTAGTGATCATGATATCCCTCATGGAGATGAAAACCACAACCATGCTCTCTACATCACGGTAATGATCCGAGATAAAACTGTGCCCATGGTACTAGTAGATAATGGGTCTGCCCTAAACGTATGTCCACTAAAGGTGGTTAGCTGCCTAGGATTAGAGGCTTTAGATTTTATTCCATCGGACCAAGTGGTGAGAGCATATGACAACACTGAGAGGGAGGTTTTGGAAGTGGTGAATCTTGATGTCACAGTTGGACCAATGACGATGCCTATCCCATTTCAAGTGATTAATGTCCCAACATGTTTCAATCTCCTACTTGGTAGACCATGGATCTACCAAGTGAAAGTAGTTCCTTCCTCCTTACACTAGAAGTTGAAATTTCCCCATGGTATGAATATCATAACTGTCCAAGCTGATGTACATGGGAAGAGTGACATTCCAAGATCTGTGCCAATCCTAGAAATCAAGCTTGAACCATCTGCCATTCCTCTGTCTGGCTTCTTATTTGATACCATCCAGTTCATTCAAAGGGAAGGTAAAGAGTTTGTTCCTTTCAATTTTGATCCATATAGTAATGTGGCAGTAGCTAACATGATGAAGAAAATGGATTATTTTCTAGGTTTGGGACTTAGGAGAAACTAAGAAGGGATCACCTAATTTTCTGAGTATCCCATTGCCACTCCTCCTTTTGGCCTTGGCTATGTGCCCAAACCTAAAAATATTGCAGAATTGGAGGAAAAAGCCAAGCTGAGGGTTGAGGCCAAAAGGCAAGGTGAGACTTTTGATTGGCCTATGCGCCTCTATTTCAAGACTCTTAATGGGTATTTTGTGAAAGAAGGAGAAGATTTTCCCTACTGTGGCTTTCCTGAACCATGGTTTTATCCCATTTCTAAGAAACTGATCCCTGGTTTTGAAATCTTCTTTGATATCAGGCTCAACCTAGAGGAGTACGAGCCTATCTACCAATTGGAGGAGGATTGGAAAGCAAGCATGCAGCCCTCTCTTTTCGAGACCATCCACATGATCACTTACCACTAAGAACTTGACCCCACCAAGCTTATCCAACCATCTCAAGCACTACTGAATAACTGATATTTTGAGAAGAGCACCAATCCTATTTTGTCCTCATCTGAGTCTTCTGAGTTTGAGTCTGAGTCTAAGTCCCTTAAATCTGAATGTGAGTCTGTGGAGACCTTTCAGTCCTTTTTGTCTAATTTTGTAACCCGTCCCCCTAGTTTGTCCTTTCAAAATGATGTAACCCATGATGATGGGACCTTTGTTTTTAATGAAATGAATAAGTTTTCTACCTACTTTCTTGACTATCTATGCTTTACTTCATCTGACTCACCATTAAATGAGAAATCTGAAAAAGAAAATAAAAAAGACATAAAAAATAAAAAAGGCAAAGAACCAATCAATTATGGCACAGAGGAGAATCCAAAAATTACATACATTGCATCTGCATATTTTGACACATAGGCATTAGCTGAAAAAGTGCGTGAATTCATGGACTATTTTGCATGGCAACCCAAGGACATAGTGGGGGTAGATCCGAGCATAGCAGTTCACAAGATCTCGACTTATGAGCACATGAAGCTTGTAAAGCAGAATTTGAGGAGATTGAAGATAGAATGGTCTCTGAAGATCAAAGAGGAGGTTGCCAAATTGCTAGATAATGGGTTTATCAAACCCATCACTTATCCCTCATGGTTGGCCAACATAGTGCCTGTCCCCAAGAAGGATGGAAAGGTCCGAATGTGTGTTGATTATAGGGATCTCAATAAAGCTTGCCCAAAGGATGATTTTCCTTTGCCTCATATCGATTTACTTATGGACTGCATGGCTGGTGCATCAGTGGTCTCCTTGACCGACCTCTATGCGGGCTACAACCAGATCCAAGTTTATGCTCTGGATAAGGAAAAGACATCCTTCATGATAAAATGGGGTACCTATTACTATCGGGTAATGCCTTTTGGTTTGAAGAATGCCGGGGCAACTTATCAAAGAATGGCCACCACTATATTCCATGACATGATGCACAAGGATGTCGAGGTATATGTGGACGACATGGTCATAAAATCTAAAACTCCTAAAGGCCATTTTGATGCTCTGGACCGATTCTTCACTAGGCTCAAGTAGTATAATCTCAAGTTGAACCCAGCTAAGTGCCTTTTCGGTGCCTCTTCGGGTGTATTCTTGGGACACTTAGTCAGCCAAAGAGGTATAGAGGTGGATCCAGCAAAGTCAAAGGCAATTATAGAAATGCCTCCCCCTAAAACTAAAAAGGAGATTAGAGGTTTTTTGGGTCGCCTACAGTATATTAGTCACTTTGTTGCACAACTGGCAGATACTTGTGGGCCAATCTTCAAACTGTTGAGGAAATGAGTCTCTAAATAGTGAAACGAAGAATGCCAAAAAGCCTTTGACAAGATCAAGGACTACCTGCTAAACCCACCAATATTGCAACCCCTAAGGCAAAGTTAGCCATTGTTGCTTTACTTATTGGTAACTTCAGAAGCAATAGGTGCAATGCTTGCTCAGAATGCTCCAAATTCACACAGAGAGAATGCTATTTACTATCTGAGCAAACATATGCTGGCTCATGAGCTTAAGTACAATTAGATTGAGCAGTTATGCTTAGCCTTAGTTTGGGTATGTCACAAACTTCAGCACTACCTATGCTCATACACAACCCATGTGCTAGCTGACAAGAGCCCCTTGAAATTCCTTATGGAGAGGCCGGTTCTTGACAGCAAGATGGCGCAATGGATGGTAGTTCTTGCAGCATTTGACCTAAAGTATGTCCCAAGAAAAGCGATTAAAGGAAGCATAATTGCTTACCAACTGGCTGCTACCCCTATGGGGGAAGAAATATTCGAGCCTGAGTTCCCAGATGAAGATATCTTGATCATAGATCCTGAGGTATGGAAGTTATTCTTCGACGACGCCATTAATAGTAAAGGCTACAGAGCTGGTGTAGTTCTAGTTACCCCTAAAGGAGATCATTTGCCTATGGCGATTAAGCTAGCCTTTGAGGTGACCAACAATGAAGTAGAATATGAGGCGTGCATAGCTAGTCTAGAGGTGGCCATTAACATGAGGATAGACTATTTGGAGGCCTATGGTGATTTTAACCTCATTATTTCCCAAACCTTGGGTAAGTGGAAAATTAGAGAAGGGCATTTAGTTCCATACCATCAACGCTTGAATGACTTGGCAGAGAATTTCCATGAACTCTCCTTTCACTACTTGCCAAGGGCAAAAAATCAGTTTGCTGACACTCTAGCCACCTTAGCCTCGATGATCGATATGAGCGATAATGAGATACACAGGTCTGTTGTTATCAAAGTAAAACGGCAACCTGGATATCATACCATGTGTATGAATCTTCAGTTGGCTAACGCCAAACCCTGATTTTGGGACATCCTCAATTACATCCAGAATGGTAAGTATCCAAAAGGAGCCTCAAAAGCATACTGGAGAACTCTAAGGCAGCTGTCTGCTGGTTTTATACCTAATGGAGGTGTACTATATAAGAGAGCCTGGGATAACATCCACTTGCAATGCATGACCAAAGAAGGAGCCCAACAAATTATGGAGTAGGTCCATAGCAGAGAGGAAGGCCCACACATGAATGGTGTAGCCTTGGCACAAAAGATAGTAAACCTGGGTTACTTTTGGCTGACCATGAATGAGGACTGTGCAAAGTATGTGCAGAGATGTCACAAGTGTTAGATCTTTGCCAAACTCCAACATCGGCCCCCTGTCCCTCTAAATCTAATAGCAACACCATGGCCTTTTGCTACTTGGGGTATAGATGTCATTGGGAGAATTTCTCCAAAGTCCTCCAGTGGGCATGAGTACATTATGGTGGCCGTAAACTACTTTACAAAATGGATTGAAGTGGCACCATATCAGGTCCTAAACGCAAAGAAGGTGGCACACTTCATCCAAATTAATATCCTTTATTGGTTTGGAACCCCCTTCAAAATCATCATGGATAATGGCTCTCACTTTCAAAGGAGTTAGTCTACCTTCTCCTAACAAAGAAGATTCAGCATCATCGCTCCTCTCCTTATTGGCCACAGACCAACGGCGTAGTCGAGGCAGCCAACAAGACTATAAAGACTATTTTGCAGAAGGTTATTGAAAAGCATAGAGACTGGCATGAGCGACTACCTGCTGCTTTATAGGGATACAGAACTACCGTTCGTACTCCGATAGGGGCAACCCTATACACCTTGGTTTATAGAATGAAGGCTGTTCTTCCCATTGAGATGCAGATCCAATATGCTAGGGTAATTAGGGAAAGCCAATTGAGTGAAGCCAATTGGATCAAAGGATATCATGAACAGCTAAATGCTATCGATGAGAAAAGGATGGATGCCTTGTACAGGATCCAAGGCTACCAACAGAGATTAGCCCGACGCTTTAATAGGAAGGTAAACGGCAGGGGCCTAGAAGAAAGAAATTTAGTTCTGAAGGAGATTAGGGCCCCGGTTCATGACCCAAGGGGAAAGTTTAGGCCGAACTGGGCTAGGCCATATGTACTAAAGAATATTTTATCTGGCGGAGGCACCATTCTTGTGGATGTGGATGGAAATGAATTCTCTGATCCCTACAATTTGGATCAGCTGAAAAGTTATTTTGTCTAAACCTGCATCATTTCTATCTATTTTCCTATCCAAAGTAATGTAATCAAAACTACATGGACCTGATTCTTCCTGAAAAAGAAAAAAAATTGATGTAAGGGATATGTAGGCAACCCAACTCGGGTGCGGTCCAAAGCATAATAAAAAGATATTCTGTTTGCATCACCATCTCGTCTCCTCTGTGCCTAATGCAACATTTGGTGTTTTTGTCTAATAATAATAATAATAATAATAATAATAATAATAATAACAAAAAAAAATAGTGCTCGCTAAGTTGCAAACGCGCGAGGGCAGCTTAGGCAAAAATTAGAGCAAAAATAAAAGTATCTCATATAATGATGATCAGACTTTACAAAAGCATACAATCCATCATCACAAAAAGGACAGCTTCTATCTGTACCTATAGCTTATCCTGTGGTCATGTCAGCTTACAGGAGTGTACAAAAAAAGAAACCTATAGCTCGTGTTAGAACAACCACCAAAAATAGGCAGACAACTACCTCTGCCTAGGCAATCCACCTCCTCCTCCTCCTAGGATGAACATCCCCCTCAAGATTAGATCCACCACTATCTCCTCAATCATCACTCCCCTGATCCAGGTCTCTGTGTCCCCCTCCGTAGCATCAGTGGTCGGAGCCCTCACAATGTGTGAATTGCTCTCAGCGACCACTCTGGCTGGTTTGTCCTGTGTCCCAGTAACTCCAAAACTGCTCCTTGAAGTCACATCTGAGACTCTCCTCTGAGGGTCCATACCTCTTGAGCCGCTAGCTATAACCTTCCCTTGTATCGAAGTCAAAGTCCTCCTCTGTACTCTAGCAATAACAATCTTTCTCTATCTGCTCATTGCTGTGGTCCTCCTCTGTGCGACCAAGATAGTGTCACCCTAGCATCTAATCACAGTGAAAGTCCTCTGAGTCACCTCTACTGCAGTCTGAGTTGCCACTACAGCCTGCAGGGTCAATGTTCTAGTGGAACCTCTAGCCTCCCTCTCAGGTCGAGTCACCTCCCCTATCTTAACAGCAATCCCCTAGTCACTAGTACCTCTGGCAACTGCCTCCTCCATCTCGTCACTCTCAGTCTCCCTAAGTAGTACAGCCTAGTGCTCTCTTTCGATTAGCCAAATAGTCTCGATTAACCAACTGCAGTACCTCTCAGTGGTACTAAAATTGATCTCTGGCCTCACCGCATGAAAGCTCCTCATCCACCCCCCTCTAATAGCCCTAGCAATGGGGGTAGAAATCCTCGCAAACTCTAAGAAAGGCATAACTGGAGGGACATCCTGAGTCTGATCCATCTACCGCAGGACCCTCATACCCTGATAAAATGACATTCATGCCAAGCCAAGGAAACAGACCACCCGGTACCTATGGCTCATCGTCATGAAGGACCTAATCCCATACCACTGGCAGTGCCAAAGTATGTCCTCTAGGGCAAGCTTTAGAAGCCATCCAATCCACTCCTTGACTGATCCTTGCCTCACCAAGATGGGCCATATCCAATACTGGATAGCTGTATACGGACTCCTTGTCGGGGTAGCAACCACTCTTAAGTGGTCCATAAACTATACTTGTAAAATAAACCAAGATAATATTCAGATATGCACAAAATATCCACTCTTGAAAGGATAGAAGCCGATAAATTTCTCCCTTTCACTTGAAGCACTACTGGAGATACAGTCCACCTCTCCAGTCCTCGAACATAGCAGTCGAGACTTAATAGTGTCTCTGCCAATACAACCCCAATAATAGAGCGACTCTACTCCATTTGTAGTACTAGACCGGCCACTCTGGCATCTCCCCAACAGAGGGCCCTAGAAACAGATACCCAGTCGTCAAGCAGAAAACCAAGGCTCACATCCTAAGCCTATGCATTCCTACATCACCTTGGTCACCGGGATCATGAAACTCCTCAATGATAGCAGTCAAGTCCACTTGCCCCTCTACCACCATCCAACTGGCAGTGTCCACTAGCAGAGCTAAAAACTCCTGGAAAACTCTATAGTGCCCAACTTTGAACTTGGGTACTACTATGGCTGCCTTCAGATCACTGTCGAATATGGCACAAAACTCCTCAAATGTGGGGCATAGCTCCTCCATACCCACACCAAACCGAAAGACTCGAGCCACTAGATCCCAAAACTGAGAACACGCTCTCAAGAAATCCCAGTCCACTCGTACCCCTCTCAACGCCACCATAGCTAAAATCCCATACCTACCCTAGTTTATCCTATCTACTTTGTTGAGTTTTCTTGTCCACATATGCACATAATGACTGATGTATGGCTCCATGTGAAAAAGAAATAAAAGAAAAGAAAGTGATGAAAAACCAAGCAAAGGAGGAAAAGTCGACAAACGGGCAGAGTTTCGACTCTTAAATGAAAAATGGATGGATTTGCCTTTAGAAATTCTGCCTTTATATAGCCCCTAGATGTCATAATCAAGCCAGAAAACATAGAAACACTGTCAGACAAATGGATCTGCCATGGAAGCCTGACACGGTGATGTACGCTCTCTGTGTGGCGTTGCAAGTTTCTTTTACAGTTAGCCGCAACCAGCTTGTGCGGTGCCGCACAGAGCTGACTCAGCGCTGCACATGCTCCGCGCGACATAGCACTATAGTAGTGCTCCAGTGATTACTTGTTCGATGCCACAGCTGCAATTCTTTGCCCTTAGTACAAGAGATAAATGACCTTTCTCTCTTCTTTAGAGCGAAAGGGCTAGAAAAGCTGTATCTTCTCTAAACGACGAAGGGGAGAGAGAGAAGAAAGGAGCCGTTAAAAGTCAAAAGCACACATACATCACATTCACGCATCCATAACACAAACATGCATGATAGGAAGCATCAGAATATTTTACATAGTCGTAATATGCATGGCATATTAATACATAAATATCACTCGTGCAAGAGTACTACTTCGCACCAAGGGAAACAGGTGACATGGTTGCCCTAAAAGGCTACATAGAAAGAAAAAATTACAAAGAAAAGTCAGAGGCAACATCATAGTCACCAAATCAATGGTGCCCTCCTCTCTTGCGCCTTCGAGGAACATCCTCATCGCCAGCCTCACGAGCATCGGAGATGTCTAAACGTGTTAGCATCCCACCAAGGGCAGCTTCCATTCTGTAAGAAACTCTATAAGTCTAGCGAATGAAGCTCTGAGGTATCTGTGGCAAACAAGATGTTAGGAACCCTGGGCATAAGTGAGTGTAAATGCCTTCCTTATATGAAGATCATTTCTGAATGTAAGACAAAATCATACCTCGATATTGTCTGGAATGTCTCGCACGTCTGGGCAAACAATATCAGGAAGCTGCCACATCCTTAGTGAGCCATATGCTCCATAGTATGAAATTTGCTTAGGGATGTAAAAGTCTGTATCCCAATTTATCACGCCGGTATTCAAGCTTGGCCTAGCACCTCCGTCTGCATCAAGAATAGGTCCCTCAGAAGTGCTCCCTCCTAGTGCTTTAGAAGTCGCATGGATGATTGGCTCCCTTGGAGGGGTAGACCCAACAGAAGAGCGACCCCTCAGTGTGATCTCATGCATCAGGAAAGAAGAACAAAAATCGTGATAGCTCTGGCCAGGGAATTGATAGATGCACCTGTCGTTGCCATTACAAAGCATAGGGGAAAGATGGATCGCCGACACATGTCTCATGTACACTGGGGGGGGGGACTTGGGGATGCACCAGGAGTGGATGATATGGAAGTATACCCTCTCTCCCAGGAAAAACAAGTGGTGATAGGATGAGCGCAACAAAAGCCATCTCCGAGAGATGTGCTCAGCAAAAATTATGCTGTCAACGCTGAGACATCGTAACTCTCCGAAAGGCCTTGAGATCTGTCACATTGGATGATGAGCAAAATGGTTTAAATACTAAGGTAATAAGGAAAGAGAAGTAATGAGTGTAAAACCTCTAGCTCCATCAAATTGTCAAAGAAGGCTCAGAGTGTTAGGATGCTATGACCGTCAGAGCTAGAACTCTAGTTAGACTCTGCCCATCTCCTTCCAGCATGAAAATCCCCTAGCCTCTATCTGATCAATCCAGGAGCTATGAAAGCGAAATACTCGTATGCCCAAAGCTACACGCACTAGATAGTAAAAAATCATCAACATTATAAATTAAAATACAAGCCAGAGTATGGGAATGTATCTCCTAGAGAGGCGCCGTACCACTAACAGAAAAGATGTTTCCTCGAGACAGCTCCACCATGTCATGTTAAATGGCACTAAGCACTGCACCGCCCCAGTCATACTCCCTCCAGGCACTCAGATCGACCAGGCTAGCCAAAATGTTGAGATCCACTGTGTCTCTTAGGGAATGGGAGAAAGTACAACTTGCTATAATCAGCAGACACAGTTGGGCCACTACTACATCTAGGATAATCCTGCCGGCAGCTACCGCCCACTCCAGCTTATCTGCCAATAAGGTGCGCCTCACCTGAGTGCTCACAAGGCTGGTCAAAGCCAAGAAGAGCCTGCGTCTCTTCGGCAGAGAATGTCTGTCTCCAGTCACCACATATGTCGAGAGGTCAAGTCCCGAATCGGATCCCAGACAACAAATGCAAATCAAGCGGCGTGCAGGTCAATTCCCCGCAGGCGAAGTGGAAGGTGTCCATGGTATCCCACCACCTGTCTGCTAAAGCTTTGATCAAATTGATGTTCAAATGGTCTGGAGCTAGCACCTCCAGAAAGTCAACAAAGCCGGTATGCCCTAGTATGGCCCCAACAGCACTGCCCGGGGAGGCACACCTGACCACCTCCCTAAGACTGCTGTAACCACCCCTGTTCCTAATTGTCTGTGCTTGCAAGAAAACCAATAAAAGCATGAAATGATCTTGCGAAAGCTATGAACAAAATTGGCTTTCAGAAAAAGCAACCAAGACTACCAATTACTAGCTGATCATCATAGGACATATGATCTTTGAGGTCCTATAATAGGAGGGCCCAGGTGCGAATTGTCTCTGGGCACTTCATACTGACGTCCCTGACCACCTGCAGAAGAAGAAGAGGTCCTCCTTGAGGAAGCAGTTCCATGACGAGATGTGGATGCCATCTTAATCAAATCTTAGACCTGACAGGCCAAGCAAACAGATAAGAAAAGAACACATTATTATTGCTGTAAAAAAAAGGAATTTTATTGTTATCACTACTATTAAAAAAAAAAAAGAATTTTATTACTACTAATATTAAAAAAAAAAAAGAGTTTTATTACTACTATTAAAAAAATAATAATAAAAAATAATAAATATTAAAAAATAATAATAAAAAAAAATAAAAAAAGAGAGAGAGAGATAAAGCTTGCTCACGTTTTGTGCAAGCAAATTGAGTGCTGCAACAAATGGGGTGTAGCCCTATTTATGGATTTTTAAGTCATATAAGACAAAATAGTGCATAGTAAAAGATGCCTTATAATTTTTTTAGTTGCATGAAAGTAAATTTTTCAGCCAGTATTAATTCAAAATCAGGATCCGAAAGTTCTCATGTGTTCATGAGATTTTTATCTACCCATAGTCAGCTCATTCTCCTATTTTTGGATAAAATATAGCCCTGTCATAAAAAAAAACCCGGAAGATTACAAACCTAAAAATTCACCAGTATCCCAAAAACAGCCAGATCGAGTTCCAAAATTCATGAAAATTATCTCATCATAACTAGAATTATTTTTCGAGCTCAGATCTACCTTTTTTCGGGTTCACTCTCATCAAAACTGTCTAACTGATAGACAGCTTGGATGAGGGGGTAGCTGTGAACCCTCATGTCAGCACCTTCAAAATTAACATGAAGCTCTCCAAAACTGACTGGAGCATTCTTGGCACAATCGGATGCCTTTCAGCCCCTGACCGGACCTTCTGTATCAGATAGCCCTTTTTTGAAACTGACTGAAATATTTCTCAAACTAACTATCAAAATGTCCTAAAATTAATTTTGATCCTAACGACACTGACCGTTAATTTTTCTGAGCTCTATGGCTCTTAGAAACTAACTTGGAAGTCTCAAAAATTGACCCAAAAATCCTTGAAAAATAGGCCACAAGGGAAAACCTTGGGAAGCATGTCGTGCCATGTGGCGTGCCGCACGGGAGGCCTGCGGCACCACGTCAAATATGTGCAGTGCCTCATGGCCTCTTTGAGGCACATTGCAAAAGCCTAACACGGAGTGGACCCCACGTGCATAAAATGACTTTTTTACCCATTTTTGTCCAGTTATCAGCCATTTTCTGACCCTACACCCATGGTCTTTTCATATTCCCATTACCTAAACTACCCTCTATCCCATTTGCCTATAAATAGGCTCCCCATTTCCTCATTTTGACACACACCAAGGTTGATATTGATAGCTATCTATCAACCTTTTTCTTCTTCTCCCTCCATCCACTCTCTAATTAATTAATTAATCATTTTAATTAATTAATTTTCTCACCCAAACCTAGTTAATTAATCCTTTTAATTAACTAAAAAAATCTTTTTCACTTACAAGCGAATTAATTAATTAATCTTTTTAATTAATTAGTTACTTTTTTTAATTAAATCAAAAATCTCTTTTTATGCTCATCCTTTTTTTAATTAATTAATTAATCATTTTAATTAATTAATTATTTTTTTAAAATTAAAATAAAAATCTCATTTTCAACTCAGTCACTATTTTAATTAGTTAATTAATCATTTTAATTAATTAATTTACTCATCCATTACTTTTTTGATCATTAATCAACTCATTTTATCCGATATGATAAAACGAAACTTCGGTCCGGCAAAACACTTTTTTCATCTCATCCATCAAAATCCAAGGTATTTTAATCAAACTCGTTCTCCAAACCCAAAAAAATTATTTTTAAACCCCTCCACTTAATCGTGGAATGAACTACGTGGGTTTTGATCCCTATTCAAATGGGGTACATAGACACATTTGAAATTTAAGTCCAAATCTCAAATCCAATTTTCTTTTAAATTAAACATATTTTTCCTTATTTTTTGTAAATTAATTATCTTTTTACAATATTTGTAAGGGAATTTGTCGCCTTCCTATAATCCCATAAGGGCTAGAGAGGGCATCCCATTTTTCATTAATATCACTATCTTAATTAAGGAGTGATAATGTGGTTTCCCCAAATCTCTAAAGATTGGAGGAAACACTCTCCTTTGATTGTCAATGTTTATGGTTTCATTAATTTTCATGCATTCATCCTATGGCATGTTCATGCATTTTTATCATCTTATAAATGTCATTCATGAAATCTAATTTTTAAGTCAAGTTAAACTTAAAAGCTAAATTTAGGTTATTTAAAACTAAAAAACCTAGTCCCCGAACTCAACCTGGTTCAAAGGCTAGTGATTTTTATCCTTGGGCAAATTAATTAATGAATTGGAGTCAATTTGGGTTTTTTTCCTTAATATTTTCCCAACTAAATAAAATTAAGGTGGCGACTCCTAAAATCATTTTTCAAAATCAACCAAATTTGAACCTGAGGGTTCCATCATGAGTCTAAACTCGAATGAGCATCTCGGTTCCCTCTAGCAAACCAGGCCGGTGCTCGGGCGAGGCCTCACAATAAGCCCTATTGTTTACTTATTGAGATCACCTATTTCACCCCGTTTTCTTGTGTGGTTCCATGTGAGCAATATGAAGAGGCAAGGTGATAGCTCAAGCATTCTACTTCACTTAGAGATTCCTTGTTAAAGTCTTTAATAATACTATGTTATGAAGAGATATTCATAGACGCTTCGGGAGTTTATTTTGGGATATTAATTATTGATGGTTTGTCTTAAAACTTTAAATATTATTTTTATTATGAGATGTTTCCCAAGTGTTTTACTAAACTATTCTTCCGCATATTGAGATTTCTTATATTATTGGATATTTAAGTTAATGCATTGGGTTTGGTACGATTCTAGGCATGAATTGTATATGTATAAGTGGTTTTTACAGGCGTGGGTGACCTTATGTCTCCCTATATTCTAGGACTATCATATCTTCGAAAATGGGATGTGACAAAGTTGGTATCAGAGCTGTAGTTTTAAGAGTCTAGTTTAGACTTGTCTATTTATTAGGATGGTTAAGTATAATCCTAGAGAATAGGAATCTTCCTGTCATGTCACTTACTATCTATCGCTAGTTTAGTTATGTGAAATCCTAATGAGCTATAATACTCTTTGTTATTGTTTGCTTATGTGCCTTATGATTTCTTTATCAGATGAGCAAGAAGATTACCCCTCCTTGAGGATCGCGACCTAGGGCACCACGAGTGGCATGCAAGAGGACATGGAAAGAGATATTTGAGAAGGCCCTGCTTGTGACCTACCTCAAAAAAAAAAAAGAAGACTCCTATGATGCAAACAATGTTAATTGATTGCCTAGTGTGAGGCCTCACCCGAGCACCTGTTCGATCCGCTAAGTGGGATCGAAATGCTCATTTGGGTTTGAACTCATGGTGGAACCCTCTGGTTTAGATATATTGATTTTTGAAAAGAGTCGCCACCTTAATTTTATTTTATTTGGGAAAAGATTAAGGGAAAAACCCAAATTGACTCCAATTAATATCCCAAAGGAAAAAAGATCACTACTCTCGAAACCAAAATGGATTCAGGTACTAGTTTTTTGGTTTATTTAGAAAAATGATTAGTTTGATAAATTTAATATAGGATGACTTAAAATGAATTTCATGAACAATTTACATAATATATGAACAATTATATAATGTATGAATAAACAAATAAATAAACATTCATTCAAAGTGATAAAAGTAAAATAATAAAGTAAAAGGAATTAACTTTACAATTCAAAACCAAAATAAGGGATACTTCCTCTAGCCCTTATGGGTACTAGAAAAGTTACACATTCCCCAAAATAATTCCAAAGTAATAAAAAAAAAAGAAACAAAACCAACATCATAATAAAGAAAAAAAAAACCAAAAGCAAATATCACAAAGAAAAAAACTAATTCATAAAAAGAATATACAAGAAAAGGGTTATATTTTATTTAAATTGGATTTGATGCTTTAAACAAGCAAGCCTACGTATCCCTTTGAATGGGAATCAAAATCCACGTAGTTCGCCCTTCTTGCGAAGGGGTTAGTTTAGCCTAGCCATTTTATCATGTTTCAGTTCATTGATTGAAAGGTGACTTGATTGATTAAATGAGATTGATTGATTACCAAGTTGTTAATTAGGTCAAGTTTTAATTAATAAGTCAATGCAACAATTGAAATTGTTTATCTAATTGACTAAATCATATTCTAATCAACATGCCTCAAAATAATGAAAGAAACTGATAAAACATGCTAAGCAAGGAAATAATAAATGAAAAGAATAAACTAAGCAATCCTAAGAAAAAATAACAAAACAGATGAACAAAATAATATAAAGCAAAAGAAACACTAAAACAAAACAAAACAAAACAAAACAAGAAAATAATAAAAAAAAGAAAATAAATACCTTACGAGGCTTGGGGACGTAAGGCGGATGAAATGGACAACCAGATTATAATTCCACATTCTTAGCTTGGCAAAATGACAACCTTAGAATAGAGACTTGGATGGCGTTATTAGGACCTCCTTGGACTAATTTGAGGAGAGCTACCTCAAAATGACCAACCTAAATAAAATAAAATAAAATTTTAAACTAAAAAGTTTATTCCTTTTGGACCAAACTTTAAAAATATTGATTGCTTTGAAATCAATTAGTTTGATTAAGCAATTCTGAGTGTGTAAATGAGGTAGGGAGGTGTAGCTTTTATAGGGAGAGAGTTGGGAGCAAAAATGGTGAACTTTCAATGTGGGATTCACTTCCTAAGGCAGGAAACTGCATAGGAGGCTTCAGGAACTACACATGGCAACTTCGAGACCGAATGGAATGCACAAAGCAAAGCATTGCTGCACAGGATATGTCCAATTTTGCATAGGACCTTTGTAGTTCTGCAAAGGCACTATGAGGTTCCACATAGGGTTTGTGTGGTCACAAGTGCCTTGTGTGCTCCCTGTTAGACTGCCTACCACTTTTGACTCCATTCTCATCTATTTCAGCCATGATTTAAGCCTGGTTTGATTCTACAGATTCGTAATCGAGTGTTGGTTGTCTGGAGGTGCAAATTTGAAGGTTCATAACTATTCCCTCATCATTATTGGCTTGTCAAGAAGGCAATTATAATGATAGTGAACCCGGGGATAAAAAAAATGAACCAAAGGGATGTCTAAGTCAGGATTAAGACATGTTTGGGTGAAAGGCATGGTTGATTTTTATAGTTAAAGGATAGATGGGAAAAAGAAACCATAGGAATGTTTAGGTGATCGTTACTAAATATTTATGGGTAAAATGAGGTTTTGTCAATGGCTATTGGTCTGGCCTTGACGTTAGATGCAAGAATGGTCTTGGTGAATTTCAATTAAGGTTATATGTTTAGCCCTAATGTTTGAGAATAAAGAAGATTTGGGAAAATCTCAATTAAGGCTATCTATTCGGCCTTAATGTTAGAAGTAAAGATGATTTAGGTAAATCTCAATCAAGGCTATCTGTCTGGCCTTAATGTTAGAGAATAAAGAAGATTTGAGAAAATCTCAATCAAGGCTATCTGTCCAGCCTTAATGTTAGAGAATAAAAAAGATTTGGAAAATCTCAATCAAGGCTATCTATCCGGCCTTAATGTCAGAAGTAAAGATGATTTAGGTAAATCTCAATCAAGGCTATTTGTTCGGCCTTAATGTTGGAGAATAAAGAAGATTTAGGAAATCTCAATCAAGGCTATCTGTCCAGCCTTAATGTCAGAAGTAAAGATGATTTGAGTAAATTTAATCAAGGCTATATGTTCGGCCTTAATGTTTAGAGATAAAGATAATTTGGGTGAATCCCAATCAAAGCTATCTGTTTGGCCTTCATATTTAGAGAATTTAAGTCAAGGCTATTTGTCTGCCCTTAATGTTGGAGAATAGAGAAGATTTGGAGAAATCTCAATCAAGGCTATTTGTTTGGCCTTAATGTTGGAGAATTTAAATCAAGGGTATTTATTTGGCCTTAATGTTGGAAGTAAAAATGATCTGGGGAAAATTTCAATCAAGGTTAACTATTCGGCCTTAATATGATTTGATGAAATCTTAATCAAGGCTATCTATCCAGCCTTAATATGATTTGATGAAATCTCAATCAAAGCTATCTAGTCGGCCTTAATGTTGAATAAATCTCAATTAAGGCTATCTGTTTGGCCTTAATATTTAGAGAATAGAGAAGATCTGGTGAAATCTAATAAAAGTAATGGTTCTGTTTGTTTTAGAAAGTCTAGCTCAATGTTTGGTTAGTTTTGAGACATTTTTGGTAGGAATAATGATGACCCTATTTGGTAGGAATCGACGAAGAGATGATATTGTTTGGCAGGAATGATGATAACCCTGTCTGGTAGGAATCAACAAAAAGACGATCCATTTTGATTTAGAAGTCTAGCTTACAACTTGTTCTATTATGAAATGCATCTGACTATGCAATGATTAGATAACTTAAACCTACGAAGGGTCAATTTGGTAGGAAAGTGCTGAGCTTTTAGGAGAAAGATGCCCCCACTTTGGAAGGGAGCTTGGTTATTTGGTCTTTGGCTATTCAGTTTAGGAAGAAGTCACTTTGGGAGGTTAAGCCAGAAGAGGTCTGGTTGGGCTTAGGTGGATTTGGCTTGTGAGAAGTTTTAGTTTTAGGCTAAATTGGAAAGCTTGATCAGGGGTATCAAGTCCTTGGAGACGATTAGGTTGAAAGGCTAGCTCAAGTTTTAGGGAATATTAATTTGTCGAGTGATGAGTATAATTTAATACATATTAATAGCCCTTAAATTTATTTTTTGTTGTTCATTTATTAAATAAATATTTTTATTTAATGATATTTTTATGAAATAGGAAACAAAATGGTGAAAGTTTGAAAATTGAATAAAATTATAGTCTTTTACTTGCATGAATAATAATAATAATAATAATAATAATAATAATAATAATAATAATAATAATAATAATAATAATAATAATAATTTTGTGAAAGAAATAATTTTTCAATAAAATCAACTAAGCCATTTTCTTTTCTTTTGAAAAATGACACCATCTTCAAGTGTGCAATGGAGACTAAAGAGCTCACCAACCATCCTTATGCAAGCCAACTAAGGAAAATAAAGAATTCAAAAATCAAAGTCATACATTTGATGCTAAAGAAGAAAATTTGCAAAAATTCAAGTCATCACCAACCATCCTTATGCAATCCAACTAAGGAAAACCAATAATTCAAAGACCAAAGTCATATATTTGATGCTAAAGAAGAAAAATCATTTGAAAATTGGTTTCTTCATCAACTTGCCATCTAGCCATTCATGCTTATAAATAGAAGGGAAATAGCTTAGCAAAAGGAGAGCTTGTGGGGGAAAGAATTGAGAAAATAAGGAAGAAGTTGAGATTTCAAGATGAAGGATCCAAATTGCTAAAATGCGTTCTTTTCTTTATCTTGTTGTTTTAAGTATGTCTTTCTAAGTTTTAATTTTCCTAAGGTGATGATGAAACCATGTTAGATTATTAATTTCTATTATGTATTGATTCTAAATATGTTACAATTTAATGTTTATGATTTTGGTTTCAATTGTTGATAATATCCTTTCATCAATTCTATCCTGTATTTTTTATTGTTAGGAAAATTATTTATACTTGGTTTTTATTAAAAGAAAAGTAATTTTCTTTAATTATGTGTTTTCCATTAAATTGTATACATATAATGCTTAGAAATTACACTTTTGAAGTGAAGCAAAATCCATTTGAGAATTTAATAAAATTGAGCTTAGTGATAAAATCAATAGAAGATAAAAAGATTGATTTCTAAACTATTTTCTGAAAATTAGAATCAATACATTATAAAAATTATTAATTAAACATTGGTGAATTCTGAATCCTTGGTGATATTTTATCTGAATTTTATTTCACAACTTCAATTACCTTTAATTGTATTATTTTGACGTTTTTACTTTACATCTCTTTATCATTATCTTAAAAAAATTATTTGGAACTAGGTTAGAATTAAATTAATGTGGTTTAATTAAGTTTTTCTATAATTATTTTCATAGCTCTCTTCGTAGGAACGATCTCATTACCATTTATCTATAGAATCAATGATTCGTGCGCTTGCAAGTATAAATAAAATTTCACAACATCGGGCTTGTCTCCGGAGAAGTTCATACAAAAGTCTTTGGTTAGGTTTGGCAATTGGCTTGGTCAGTTGTGGCCTTTTGGTTTAGCTATAGGAAGATTGTTTAGGATGAGTGGATCATCTTGGAAGGTTAGGTCAGGTTTGGCCTTGGTTAGGGTCATTTGGAAGCTCAATCCGGTTTGGCTTTGTAAGAGATCACATTAGATGCTCGGTCAGGTTATGGCCTTCTGGTGAGTTCATTTGGAAGGCTTGGTCAAATTTTGCCTTAAGACTGTATTAGAGAGACTACATTGGGATGTTAGACTTAGGAGGCTAATCTTGGCTTAGAGGAAAGGTCAAGCTAGGAAATCCATTTAGAAGGCTTAATAAGATTTTGCTTTAGAGGAGATCATGGGCTTCATGCTGAAGGCTTTTTAAGAGTGGGCTTCATGTTGAAGGCTTTTGGTTTTCGGCTTTTTGATGAAGGCTCTTAGATTTTGGCTTTATGGCGAAGGCTTTTAAATTTGGTTTTGGGCTTTGGCTCAGGTATGGTGCTACAAGTTTTGGTCACAAAGATACTGTAGGCTTATGGATAAGGGTTTACCCTTTAACCTAATTCCATTAGAATGGTTTGCAGGCTTTAAGAGGCTTTGACTCTCAGGGATTATGTGTTTCGTTATTGACGCTTAATCTTTCAAAGATAATGAGATGTTTGCCAAAGAGGCATGAGATGGGCCTTGACTAGTTTGAGTCCTTCTTAATCAACTTGAGGATGACAGGCTTTGGGAGATATGCCTTGACTAGATTTAAAGATGATGAGTCTTGAAAGACTTAAGATTTTTGGTTCTTCTTATGATGAGATTTTGCCAAGAAAAGGTATAGTGTTTGAGCTTGAAATGATGGTATGATTGACCAATGAGGCTTGGAATGGAACAATATGATTTCATAAAGTTCGAGAATGGTTTGAAGGTAGGTTGAAACTTTTAAAAAGAATCATGGAGGTTGTATGGTTTTGATTTTTGTAGCATGAATCATGGAAAAGAGCAAGATAAGCTTTTCTTATTGTTTGAGATTGAAGAGACTCTTGGAGTGACGTTTAATTAGTTTGACTTGATGACATACTGACTGCACTAGCTAAAATAAAAAGCCTTTAGGAATGGCTACAAGCTAGTGGAAGAAGACAACTTAGGGATCATGCTTCTAAATGAGAGATAAGAATGTAAAGGTGGGAAATGTGAGGGATTGTGCCTTAGCTCTTTGAGCTAAGTGACGGGATAGATTAACAACGGATAATGACCTGGGAAGACATGCTTGCATCATAGGATAAGGGCATAGAAGATAGTATATCCTTAGAAAATGAACCGCTAATGAGGAAGGATGACTTTAGAGACATAAGACGAGATGGATTGATTGGAGATGATTTAACAATTTCAGACATGAGAGAAGATGACTTGGATGAGTTTTATCTCTTTCTCTCTCTCTCTCTATCTCTCTCTCAACTCTAACTTTTGCTTAAGTCAGCCTTTTGGGTTTTTAACTTAGCAAGCTTATATTAATGAAATTTAGGAGAAAACATTCCATCATGATTTTCTATTTTTCTTTGAGGGGCTCTAATATTTGAATTTTGGATTTGACAAAGGTCTTCTTTGAACTTGTTTCCCCTTATTGAGGTGCACCATTTGACTACCCAATGTGCAATAGGTAATTTTGCTCTTTGTGCTTCAATTGTCTTGATCTTATTTGATTAAGAGTTAGTGAAGCAATTGCTGATTTGTGAGAATGAAAAGACCTTAAATTTTGATCTATGCTAATTGTGGTGGACTTAATTGATTGTTCGTTCATCCCTCTTTTCTTTATTTTCATTTTCTTTTTTTTTTCTTTTTTTCTCTTTTTTTTCCTCTGTTTTTTTTCTCCTTTTTTTTTTTCTTTTTTAAAGCTCATCCGTGTCAGACTAAATCAAAGAAGATAAGAAATAATGAAAAGAAAAGATGCATTACTATAAAGGAAACTTTATTATAAGATAACAAAAAAGGGACTGACATGGTCAACAAATACAAAAAATAAAATAAAATAAAATGATAGACTCTGACCCAAACTTAGACTTAGACTTTGAGGCTTGGGCTCAGTTAGATTTGGACTTCAACCTCAGATAGGTCACATTAGCTAGGCTTGAACTCCTCCATATTATGCCACTCAAGGTTAAGGTAAGGTGGGGTTGAGTTAGATCTAGATTCCTCATCATTGTTCAGGTTGGTGGTGGAGAATTCAGTTTTAAATGATTTACGTTGGATGCAATCTTCAACCTTTGATGCAATTATAACCAAAGCTCTGAAGGTGGGTAGGTATTATGTTAACAAGTGGACTCGATAGGTAGGGAGTAAATTCTTGACAATGATCTCCACTTGTTCTTGCTCAGTTGGCCTATTTACCATTTGAGCAGCTTCAGCCCTCCACCTTGTAAGAAACATGGAGAATGACTCATCTGGAAGCTGCTTTGTGGTTTCCAAATCACGCCTAGTGACATCTACTTCAGTGTTATAATGATATTGTCTAATAAAGACATGATGAATATCATCCCATATTCTTTTTTTGGCTCTTGTCCAGTGAAAGAAACCATCTCCTCGTAGCTCCGATTAGCTATTCTTGAAACATTTAAGCAAAGAGCTCATCGTTAAGTCCAATAGGTTTCATTACTCCCATATACATCTTCATATGAGTTTTGGGGCATGTGGTTCCATCAAATCTATCCAACTCAGGCATTCTGAATTTAGGAGGAAGCTCGGCATCAAGGAACAAGATCAAGCTATCCATATCAATTAAGTCATTGCGGTGCTTCAGGGATTTGATGGTTTTCTTTATAGCTTTAAGTTTATCCATAAGCAATTTGGTATCCTGAGAGAAAACTTCCCCAGCTTGCAAAAGGATTTAGGAGCAAGGAAAATCTAGAGTGGGTATTTAGGGCTTGAGAATTGGCAGGTTTTCCAAGATAGGTCTAATTTGGATTTTTATTGAGGTTTGCTTGGTTAATCAAGGCTCGAACTTCCTTAATGATGGCTTGCCTTTGTTCCTTTATGTTTGCTTCAAATTAGATCTGTTAAGCAGCTAGGATAGCTTGAAAATGCTCTTCATGCTTCTTAAGAAGGCTACTCATAAGTGTGGTCAAGGTGTCCATGTTAAGTGGGTTGTTCATTGGTACTTTATGAACCAAATCAAAGAATTAAGGTAAGTACTTAGGGAAGAAGCATGAATATGGGCAGGGAAACTTTCAAGGAAAAAGATTCCTTTCAATGTTGTGAGCAAACTGCATTTATGCTTTTGAGGATTTCCTAAGGTTGCATAGGTCAAGGTCTCAGGCTTAAGGTATCGGGTTGGACCATAAGTACTGGATTTAGGGTAGTGTGTTGGGCCAAAGGTATTGGGCTTAGGATAGTGTGTTAGGCCAAAGGTATTAGGCTTAGGGTATTATGTTGGGCTAAAGGTATTAGGCTAAGGGTAGTGTGTTAGACCAAAGGTATTGGGTTTAGGGTAGTGTGTTGGGCCAAAGGTATTGGGCTTAAGGTAGTGTGTTGATGATTAGGTTGGTAGGGTATGGGTAAAAATAAGGTTAAAGGTGTTTTAGGTTAAAGGCTAAGGTAATGGGATAAGGTTTAAGGTGATGGATTAAGGTTTATGGGGGCAAAGGTGAATGAGATAAAGGTGAGAGTGTTTAAGGTTTAGAAGTGAAGGTGTTTGGACAGAAGTGAAAAGTGAGTGTGTGACCCTTCTTCGATTCAAGGTATAACCAAGACTAAAGATGAATGCATGTTTTGTTATACAATATGGATGCATGATATGCATGGTGAAAATATTTTATGAGAATGCAAAGATGCAATGTTTTAATTATGGTACATATAGCCTAAGGTTAAGATCTAGGTTCATTACATAGAAAGGGTAAGGGTGGCTTGTATAGGGTACTCGTTACACTAGAGCAGCGATATACCTAACCACATGTGAGTCAAGGAGCCTCGCGTGGGTCCAGCAGTATGTGCATGCTCGTTACACCTTTGAAAGGATCAAAAGATTCATCACAGGGTAGATGATTTCACTATCGGCAAATAGACCCAAGGAGGGTTACCCACTCGATGTTACTTTCTATCCATTGTTTTCCTAAGAAATATAGGTTGAAAGGCAAGGAGCCAATACAAATGATGCATGGAAGTCAATTATGCATTAAAAGTGCCAAACTTTGATTTAAACCAATTAATAGTCCTCTTATTTCTTTTTTTAAAAAGAAGGTGGTCCCTAGTGGAGTCGCCAGCTGTGAGGCCTTGCCCAAGCACTTGTCTGATTCGCTAAGTGGGATTAAAATGCTCATTTGGGTTTGAACTCATGATGAAACTCTCGAGTTCAGATAGATTGATTTTTGAAAAGAGTCGCCACCTTAATTTTATTTTATTTGGGAAAAGATTAAGGGAAAAACCCAAATTAACTCTAATTAATATCCCAAAGGAAAAAGATTACTAGCCTCGAAATCAAAGAAGATTCAGGGACTAGGTTTTCGATTTATTTAGAAAAATGATTAGTTTGATAAATTTAATACAGGATGACTTAAAATGAATTTCATAAACAATTTACATAATGCATGAACAATTATATAATGCATGAATAAACAAATAAATAAACATTCATTCAAAGCGATAAAAGTAAAACAATAAAGTAAAAGGAATTAACTTTACAATTCAAAACCAAAATAGGGGATACTTCCTCTAGCCCTTATAGGTTCTAGGAAAGTCACACATTCCCCAAAATAATTCCAAAGTAATAAAAAAAAAAGAAATAAAACCAACATCATAATAAAGAAAATAAACTAAAGGCAAATATCACAAAGAAAAGAACTAATTCATAAAAAGAATATACAAGAGAAGGGTTATATTTTATTTAAATTGGATTTGATGCTTTAAACAAGCAAGCCTATGTATCCCTTTGAATGGGAATCAAAATCCATGTACTTTGCCCTTCTTGCGAAAGGGTTAGTTTAGCCTAGCCATTTTATCATATTTCAGTTCATTGATTGAAAGGTGAGTTGATTTATTAAATCAGATTGATTGATTACCAAGTTGTTAATTAGTTTAGGTTCTAATTAACAAGTCGATCCAACAATTCAAATTATTTACCTAGTTGACTAAATCAGATGCTAATCAACATGCCTCAAAATAATGAAAGAAAATGATAAAACATGCCAAGCAAAGAAATAATAAATGAAAAGAATAAACTAAGCAATTCTAAGGAAAAATAACAAAACAGATAAACAAAACAATATAAAGCAAAAGAAACACTAAAACAAAACAAAATGAAATAAGAAAATAATAAAAAAAGAAAATAAATACCTTATAAGGCTTAGGGATGTAGGGCGGATGAAGTGGACGACCAGATCGTAATTTCACATTCTCTAATGAGGACAAACTTTCATTTTAAAAGAAAAAAATAAAAGGACCACTAAATTGGTTTGAAAATAAAATTTGGCTTTCAATATAGCTATGACTCTCCATCCATCACCTTCGTAGGCTCTTTGCCTCTAAACCTAGTTCTAGGAAGATAATAGATAATGAGTAGCATTGAATGATTAACCCTCCTTAGGTCTTTTTGTCGATAGAGAAATTATCCATCTCATGATGAATCCTTTGATCCTTTCAAAAGTGTAACGAACAATACATATTGTTAGACCCATGTGAGCCTCCTTGACTCATAATGGTTAGATATATCATTGCTTTAGTGTGATTGATATCCTATCCAAACCACCCTTACCCTTTTATGTAGTAGACCTAGAACTTGACCTTAGGTTATATGTACCACAATAAAAACCCTGTACCTTTGCATCCTCAAGAAATGTTTTCCCCATTCAATTCATACATTCATATTTTACAAAAGACATGGATTTATCTTGAGTCTAGGCTGCACCTTAAACTAAAAAAAGGTCAAACACTCACTTCAATCTAAACACCTTTACCTCTGAACCTAAATACTCTCACCTCTATGCCATCACCTTAACCCCACACCTTAAACACCTCACCCTATCCTTTAACCCTAAACACCATGACTCTAGCTTTTAACCTGAAAACACCTTATGCTAGTCTTATGCTAAACACCAAACACTATAGCCTCATATCATAAACCTGAAACCCATAAGCCTGAACACCAATCCCAAATGAGCATCTCAAGCACCTTTAACCTTAAGCCTTAAACACATAACCCTAAATACCATTACCATATCCTAAAACTCAATGTCGCCTTGCTCAAACTTCATTCCCTAACCAATAACCTAATCTTTATCTTTGACCTTCATCTAAAAACCTAGACAAGCTTAGGTCCCCAGTACAAAGAACATTGCCTTAACCCAAAACCTCCAGAGTCCAAACATATTGCCACTAAATCCCAACATTTTTTGCTCAAGATACCCTAAATCATTATAACCCAAGACACTATCCTAAGCCCAATACCTTTGACCCAACATACTATCATAAGTGAAAAACCTTAGGCCCATCATACCTTAAGCCTAAAAAGGTTGGCCCATAACACTATAGGGAATCCTTTTCCCTCAGAGTCTGCATACCTTTACCATCTCTTCATCTCCCTACCCATTCACTTACTAAGTTTCTTTTACTTTGCTTATGGATACCAATGGCTAACCGAATTGACATGACTTCCCTTACCACATTTGTGACCAGCTTCAAAAAGAGCATTTTCAAGCTATCCTATATGCTCAATAAGCCTAATTCAAGGAGTAAAGGCAGTTCATCATTAAGGAAGTTTAGGCTATGATTAACTAAGCTAGCATTAGCCAAACTAACTCAAACCTAGCCTTTTGAACCAAATAGATCCTAACTCTAAACATGGACCCATATCTACACCAAGGTGGGGAAGTTTTCTCCCATCTAGATATCAGAATGCTCATGGAAAAATTAAAGCCATGAAGAAAACCATCAAATCATTAAAGCACTATAATGACCTAATTGATGTCGACAGCTTGACTTTGTTCCCTAATGCCAAGTTTCCTCCCAAATTCAAAATGCCTGAATTGGAGAGATTTGATGGAACCACTTACCCTAGGACCTATTTGAAGATATATATGGGGCAATAAAATCTTTAAGACTTAGCGATGAGCTCCTTGCTTAGTTGTTTCAATAATCATTAATTAGTGTTGCCATGAGATGGTTTCTTTCACTAAATAAAAGCTAGAAAACCTTTGTCAAATAGTATCATTACAACATCGAGGTGGATGTCACTAGGCATGACTTGGAAACCACCAAATAATTTCTAAATGAGTCTTTCTCCATGTTTTTACAAGGTGCAGGGCTAAAGCTGCTCAAATCTAAATAGACTAATTGAGAAAGAACAAGTGGACATTTTTGTCAAGAATCTACTCTTAGCTTATTGAGCCCACTTATTAACCTAATATCTACCCACCTTTAAAGTTTTATTACAAATGCATTAAAGGTTGAAGATTGCATCCACAGTGAATCATTTCAACCTAAATTCCCACCACTAACCCGAACAATAATGAAGAACCCAAAACCTACTCTACCTTACCCAACCTCAATCCTAAGTGGCATGACATAGAAGAGTACTAGCCTAGCTAATTGACATGTTTGAGGTTGAATTCCAAGTCTATGTTTGAGTCTAAGTCCAAATCTCAAAGTCTGTGTCCAAATCCAAGTTTGAGTATGTCTTTTTATTTTCTTTTTCATGTACTTTTGTTGACCATATTGGTCCTTTTTTATTATCTTGCAATAAAAATTTTCTTTATAATAAAACATCCACATTTTCTTTTCATTATTTGTTTACTTATTTTCTTATATTTGATGCCTAAATACAATATGGATGAGCTTAAAAAGAAGAGAGAGAGAGAGAGAGAGAAGAGAAAAAATGAGAAGAAAAAAGAGAGAAAAATGAACAGTCAAAACCGCAATAATTAGCACAATTGAAAATTTGAGGTGCCCCTATTCTCACAATCAACAGTCGCTTCACCAGCTCCTAACTAAAAAAGGTTAAGTGATGAGTTTCTCATGATCTTCTTATCAAACAGTTGAATCACAAACAATAAATCAAATGAAATTACCTATTACACTTTGGGCAATCAAACGTTGCACCTCAACAAGAGGAAACAAGTACAAAAAAGACCAAATATCCCCAATATGATCCTTATCAAACCCAAAATTGAAAGGTCATAATATGAAGAAAAGTAGCAACCTTAATCATAGTGGAATATTTTCTTCCCTTACATGCCAAATATCATTAATTTAAGCTCACTAAGTTGAAAACTTGAAATTGTGATTTAAGTAGAAGTTAAAGCCAAGAGAAAGAGAGAGAAAAAAGGGGGGGAGAGAGAGAGAGAGAGGAAAAGCTCACCTTAGTTATGTAAAATTTTCCATTGTGTCCAAATCTTCCTTTAACTCAAGCCCTTATCCTTTATTAAAGGTGCATTCTTTGAATTCATCCAAACATCTTCTACTGGTCCATCTTGTCTCATGTCCTCCAAAGTCAACCTTCCTCATTAAGAGGTCATCCTTTAAAATTGCACCGTTAATCCATCCTTATGTCCTTGTCCCGTATTGGGGGCATATCTTCTTAACTTGCCATCCATATCATATTTTGTCAATTCGTCCTATCTTTTAGCTGAAATAACTAAGGTATAATCTCCCACGTTCCTTGCCATCAGTCTTTTAAGCTGTATCTTTCTACTAGCCCTTCAGCCAGTATGTCATCTATATTATGTCAAACCAATAAAGTGTCACTCCAAGAATCTGTTCAATCTCAAAAAATAAGATAGCTTGACCTACTAATTTTTATGAATCATGCTAATCATACTATTGTGGTAAAATCATACAACCTCCTTAATCTCTTTCAAAAGGTCCAACCTACCTTCAAGCCATTCCCATACTTTATGGAACCATACCATCTCTTCAAAGCCCAAGCCTCCTGGGCAAATTATGTCATCCCTCAAAAGAATAAAGGCTAATGTTTATCAAACTAGCTTTGAATAGCCTAAATGGTCAAATCATCCTCAAAAGCCATTTCAAAACACAAACCAAGTAGTCAAATCACTTCCAAGACCATGTTAGAAAGTAGACCCTTAATGTATGAGTCACACTAGCCAATCATCTTCCCAAGAAATCTAAAATCACCCTTGGAGGTGCCTAAACCAAATAGCCTAAGCAGAATAAACTATCCTCAAAAAGCCTTCACCATGAAGCCCAAATCTAGGAAGCCTTCTCCCTTGTAGCTTTCACCCTGAAGAAGTCTGAAATCTAAACCCAAAAGCCTTCATCGAGAAGCCTATTCCAAGCCCCAAGCAAAACTTGACTGAGATTGATCTCCTCTTGGGTAAAAAATGATTGAACCCTCTAATATGATCCAATATCATCTCCTCAATTGCTATACCTAACCAGGCCTTCTGCATTAACTTCTCTACCCTTTTTTAACCCTTAATTTTGCATCCTTTAGTATACGTTTGAACCTTAGAAGTACCTAGGCCTAATAAAGAGATCTTTAGAAGATGAAATTACTAAAAATTGCCTAAAAGGAAAAATCAAGAAATGGAGCCCTAAGAACCAAAACCTATCCCTTTGACCTTTAAACTATATTTAGATCATCTAGGACAAAAAAACAAACACAATGCAACTAGAATTGCAAAAAATGGATAAGAAACAAGCAAGAATGGGTGAAAATGGGCCCATTACTATACAAGTATTTGCGGTGCAGCATAGCCCTGTTCAACAACTCCTATGAATTTCTCTTTTTTACATGATCCTACATTAAAACTTTAGTGTTTTCCTCCTCTGATCTTCTCCTATATATAGCAAATGTCTCCACAGTTTAAGACATCAACTTTAGGAGCTTGAAAGCCTTTGCATCAAGCAAACTGCTCTAGTTCTAAAGCTTTTATTTTCTTTTTCTTTCACTTTCCATTTGCTCCTTGCTTCGCAAAGTGAGTTGGGGGGTTTCTCCTTGATCCCTACCTAATAAGTCAATGGTTTTTTGCCTGCCTGTTTAAGGGAAGTCTATTGCCCTTGGCTCATGTCCATTGTTCAAGGCTAGTCACTGCCTGCCATTCTAGGCAAGCCACCACACCATCCAAGGCTAGTCATTGCCTACCATCTAAGGCTAGTTGTTACCCACCCTCTAAGTTAAGTGTCACGATCCGAACCGAGAGCACATGACTAGCATTAGAACACGGCTAATGCACAAAGCTACCAGTGCCTATAGTAAGCCTTATAACTTATTAAACAACAAAACTAATAAGTGACAGTTGTAAATATCATATAACAGGGCTATGGGCCTATACTTAAGTAAAACTGGCCATATATCACATCCAATTAATTCCACTCAAGCAACCATCTCAAATGTATTACATCTTATATAGATTCTACTTACAAGTTCATAATAATCAATTTAACAAAGAAACAAATAATAAAAATATAATCATGCGGAGTGCTAGAATTTCAATAATATAAAATAACATAATTTTAAATACATAAATGAATATTAAACACAAAATACTACAGAAGAATGGAAGGCAGCATAACTCAATTTAAAATATCTTCACAAGCTCATTCCACTATATGGAAAAATAAATTGAATAGGAATGAGCATTCAACTCAGTAAATGATATTAACTTATATACTAACCTGGTATCCTATAGGTAGATTGCTAATGTTCATGCTGTGCATCATGTCACAAAGATAGATAAATCACACAAGCAAATAAGGATGGGATACAATCCACAAAAACCATGCTAATCTCAATATAGGGAGCTGACACCCTATACCCAGCTTTCTTAGTCCAACTCTATCTCTTAGTCCAAATCTAAGGCCGAAGCTATACCTGGCTTAAGCCATACAGCGCTGACCTGACTGGCGGTAGCGCTGAGTGATTTGCAAGCCCACAACCATCATACACCAGTCATAGCTCATCAATCATCATAACCTCATCATCCTATCATAAACCTATATGGCTCTGTCTCATCCTAATCCCATCCAACAATCACATATAATAATCCACACCATTTAATGCAACATACACATCCACATACTTAATATTCAACTAATATATAATGCATAAATACACACACACACAAAAATTAATGCTAATGCATGAAAACAGGAAAATATATTAAATAGTATTACTCACATATTTGACGGAACCTAAAAGCTCTCTCCTCATATCGTAATGTCTAGCATCTAGAAAAATAAGTAGAATGCTGATACTGGACAATAGAGGAAATGCATTAGAATATGAAAAATTCCTAAACTTAATATTCTAAAACTATACTTATAAACTTAACACACACACACAAACACACACACAAAAAATAATGCTTATGCATGAAATAGGAAAATATATTAAATAGTATTACTCACAGATTTGACAAAACCCAAAATCTCTCTCCTTAGATTGTAATGTCTAGCATCTAGAAAAATAAGTAGAATGCCAATACTAGATAATAAAGGAATTACATTAAAATATGAACAATCCCTAAACTTAATATTCTAAAGCTATACTTAACGACTCTGTAGATTCTGCCGAAATTTTGGCAGAACATCCCCTATAACTAGGACATAACTCAACTACAACAATAATGACCCGTCTTAGGTCCTTCATACTCACAATCATCGTAACAACCTAATTACTCAATCTAGAACCAATTTCAAACATCAACAAACTTCAACTTCCAAACCCAAATATGTATATATAATTGTTAACAAATTTCTAAAATTCCATAGAGTTTATAAATTATTAACTAACTTTAATAACTTAAAATTCCTATAAAATCATAAATTCACCATATATAAAGAAATTCATTAATTATATAAACTCATATTTCATATCAATTATTTGCTTATTAAATAACCTTGTAAACACTTTAACTTAATTTAACTATATAATTGAAATTAATATGATTCATATATATGTGAATGTGCATAAACATATTTAAGGGAAGCATATAATTACTTATGTTGATACCCATTTAAAAATAATATAAAACTTTATAAAATTATTTTATTTAAATCTTACTTGCAAATAAAGGCCACTAATTACAATAAAACTTTTGATAATATAATTTCTTCTCAATAAATTTGAATAATATCCAATTGATTTATCTATATAAAAATTATATTTAATTAATTCATAATATTCCTAATAATAATTAAATTTACTAATTTAATTCCAGTAATATAAATAAAATCTATATCAACTCATAATCATAAATATTCATAATAATAATAGATAATCTAAACACAAATATCTAATATAAAATAATTCAAATATAAAAAATTCAATTGAATTCAAGATTTTTAAGCTTACCCAAGCAAAATTCAATTAAATGAGGGTCAAAAATTGCATCAAAACGGCGAGACGAAGCTGCTAGATTTGCTCAGCACATCACCACTATGGACTGCTATCAGAGCACAGCTAGCTAGCCATGTGTCGCGAATGTTGGTGGCTGACGAGGGTGGAAACCACCTCCCCAAGTGCTCCTCGATGCCAACGTTTCAAATCTACCGACCACTCTCTACCACATGCCACCCTTTCGCCAAAAAATGCCGCAGAAACTTTGGTGGGATAGTTTTTGATCTCTTTCTCTAATGGCCAATCGAAGGCAAGATGAGTATCAAATTGAAGCTTGAGGTGAGAGGATTGTAATGCCACTAAAATTGCCTAAAAATGTCACTAGAATCACTTGGAATGGTAGTTAGAAGCTTCGGTGCCAGCGAAGCTTTCTTCTTCGCATGCACCACTGATGGTTATGGGTTTCAGCCATTCTTGGTGTCTAGATGATCACTAGAAGCTAAACTAGCCGGTGGTAGTGGCTATGTCGTTCACTGCTGGCCGGAGTCCATCGATTGGTGTAGCAGTGCCTCTCATCTCTTCCTCTCACTCTTTCTCTATGCTGAAACCCCCTTCTTTGGACACACCCCCCCCCCCCCCCCCCTCCCCCTCTCTTTTAGTCATTTGATTGGCTATCCTTTAGCTAATTAGATGTGTTAGATCTTTTTTTTTTTAAATTAATAATAAAATAACTTTATAAATAGAATATTAAAATTAATATTTATTTTAAAATTAAGATTCAAAATAATAATGACATACCTCTAATCATTTTAATTTACTATTTCATAAAAATAATATTTCTTACATTTTGAGATTTTTAAACAATAATAAGTTAAGTGAATAAATGATTTAACTCTAAATTACAAATGCTAATATCTTTTACTTTAAATATTTCTTCTTAAATCAACTTATAATAACCAATAAAATTTTTAAATTTTTAAATTAACTATTTTATAATAACATGGTTTCATATATTAATTTTATATATTTAAATATTTAAACAATATATTTTTGAAATTATAAAGATTCAAAGTTCTAGAAAAATGAAAATTTCAAGTACAATTTAACAATATTTACTTTCTGTACGAAAATAGAATTTTCTAAAATAAATAAAAATTCAGGTTGTTACAATAAGTTTCTTTCCCTTTTCTTTTCCTTTTCTTTAATTTATTTATTATTTTCCTCCTTGGAATTTGTGTTCTAAAACTCATTGCCTAATTCTTGATTCATAAGATAGTTAGTTAGAATTTGACTTAATTAACTCTACTTAGTAATCAACTAGTTAAATCAATCAACTCAACTCTCTTTTAATTAATCAATCAAAACATGATAAAATAGCTAGGCTAAACTAAACCCTTCAAAAGAAGGGAGAACTACATAGGTTTTGATTCTCATTCAAAGGGTTACAAAAGCATGATTGATTCAAGTCGAATTCAATTAAAACTAACTAACTCTTCTCCCTCTATCACCTTTTTAACTTGCTCTTATTTTATTTTCTTTTACTTTGTTATCAGGTTTAGTTCGAAGAATGTGTAACTTTTCTAGAACCCATAAAGGCTAGAGGATGTATCCTCTAAGTTTGTGATTTTGTTGTAATACTAACTTTCTTTTATTTAGAACTTTAATTGTATATTTACTTTATTGTTGAATGGATGAGTTGAATGATCATGCATATTATAAATTGTTCATGCATCTTAAATTGTTCATGAAATATGTTTTAAGTTACTCTTATATTAAATGGCCAAACTTATTTTGCTAAAATAAGCCAAACCTAGTCCCAAATCCTTTTTGGTTTCAAGGCTAGTGATCTTTTTCTTTGGGTAATAATTAGAGTCATATGGGTTTTTTCCTTATATTTTTCCAAATAAAAATAAATGAAGGTGGTGACTCTAAGAAATAATTTTCAAATCTATCAAAGATAAGCCCCAGGGCTTCCCTCTGATTTCTTCCCCAATAAGCATTTTGATTCCTTTAGCAGATTGGACCAATGCTTGGGCATGCCTTATAGCTGGCAACTCCATTGGAGATAAACATTCTTCTAATAAAAAGAAAAACAGGTGGATTAGAAATTGGTTTAAAAAGAGTTTGGTCTTTTAGTATAATTGTGACTTTGCATATATCAATCACGTAGGCTCTTTGCCATTCAACCTAGTCTAGAAAAATAATGGATAATGAGTATCATCAAGTGGGTACCCTCATTAGGTCCATTTACCGATAGTGAAATCATCTACTCAGTAATGAATCTTTTGATCCTTTCAAAGGTGTAACAAGTATGCACATACTATTGGAACCGTGGAAGGCTCTATGACTCATATATGGTTAGGTATATTGCTGCTTTAGTGTGATGGGTACCCAAACCGAGCCACCATTACCCTTTTCATGTAATGAACCTAGATCCTAACCTTAGGTTGTATGTACCATAATCAAAGCCTTGTATCTTTGCATTCTCATGAAATGTTTTCCCCATGCATATTATGCATCCATATTGTCTAACAAAACATGCATTCATATCAAGTGTAGGTTAAACCTTGAACTGAAGAAAGGTCAAACATTCTTACCTCCATTCAAACACCTCCCCCATAAACACTCTCACCTATATCCCATCACCCTATCCAATAACCCTTAAACCATCACTCAAAATGTTTGACCTAAAAATCATTATCCCTTTACTCTAGGCCTTAACCTAAGCACTTTCGCCCCTAAACCTTAGGCACTCTCACCTCTATCTAAACACCTTCACTCCTAAATCTTAAAAACACCCATTTCTATCCTAATCACCTTAGCCCTACAAACATTAGACCATCACTCTAACCTTTAATCTTAAACACCTCGCCTTAGCCTTTATCCTAAGCACCATCACCTTAAACACCTCACCCTAGACATACCCTAAACACTAAACACTCAAACCTCACACCTTAAATGTAAAACCTAAAGCACCATCAAACTTTTAACCTTAAGCCATAAACCCATAATCCTAAAACCCATATCCAACCCTAAAAACCCTGTTACCGGACCATAAGCCTAACTCAAAACCCCTATCTTTATCCAAGAAAAAAAAGAGAAAGAAAACCTATACACCTTATCAAAACCAAAACCATTTTCTTAATCCTACTCTTTATTGAAAATCAAATCTACCATCCTTAAGCCCAACACCTGTTGCCCATTACCTTCAAACTAGCCTGTTACCCTTAAGCTCAACAATTTTGACCCAATACGCTACCTTAAACCCAATACCTTTGGTCAAGTCTACTATCCTAAGAATAAAACATTTGCCCCATCATACCTTAAGCCTAAAAAATGGTTGGCTTATGACATTATAGGGAAGCCTTTTCTATTAGGATCTCCATGTCTATACCTTCATCACCTTTTCTATTCCATATCTGTCACTTACCTTATAGCTTTGATTTGAAGGTACCAATGGCCAACCAGCTTGACATGGCTTCCCTAACCACATTTGTGATCAGATTCCTTTAGGGAACATAAGCATTTCATCATTGACAAAGTCCTAGCTATGATTAACTAAGCCAAACTTAATAAGAATAAAACCTACCTTGAGAAACATACCAATACTCAAGTCCCAAGTACCGTTACCCACCCTAGCTCTTCCTCTTTCCTAGATCATTTTCAAGGTGGAGAAGCATTCTCTCATTCAGACACTAACTTGCTATAAAGAAACTTGAAGCCATAGAAAGAACCATCAAATTCCTAAAGCATCATAGTGATCTAATTGATGTGGACAGTTTAACCTTATTCCCTAATGCCAAGCTTCCTTCTAAATTCAAAATGCCTAAAGTAGAGACATTTGTTGGAACCACATGCCCCAAGACCTATTTGAAGATATATATGGGAGCAATAAAGCCTTTAGGACTTAGTGATGAGCTCCTTGCTTAACTATTCCAATGATCATTAATTAGTGCTACTAGAAGATGATTCCTTTCACTACATAAGAGCCAAAAAAATGATGTGGGATAATATTTATCATGCCTTTGTCAAGTAGTATCATTACAATGGTGAAATGGATGTCACTAAGCATGACTTGGAAACCACCAAGTAGCTTCCAGATGAGTCATTCTCCATAGTCCTTATAAGGTAGAGGGCTAAAGTTGCTTAAATGGTAAACAGACCAACTAAGCAAGAACAAGTGGACATCCTTGTCCAAAACCTACTTCCACCTTATCAAGTCCATTTGTTAACCAAATACCTATGAGACCTCGCCTGAACACCCCACTCTCACTTGGGGGAAATTTGCCTTAAGGAAAGGCAAGTGATTTTTAAGGAGATTATGGAATGAACTTTGGTGCTCACGATTGGAGCAGCTATCACTTAGAAAATTGATTTGTGATTTGAAAAATGATTTCAAGAGTTGCCACCCTAATTTATTTTTAAATGAAAAAATTAAGGAAAAACCCAATTTGTAACTCTAATTCATTAATTTTGCAATTAATTTACCCAAAAATAAAAATCACTAATCTTCAAACCAAGTTGAGCTTGGGGACTAGGTTTTTTATGAAATAATCTAAATTTGGTTATGAAGCTTAATTTAACTTTGAAAATTAATTTCATGAATGATAAATATTATATGACAATTATAATATCTTAATTAATGCATGAGCATGGCATGAGTGCATGAAGAAAAGTAAAATAAAACATCCATAAATTAGGGAGAGTGTTCCCTCTAGTCCTTATGAATTCTAAAGGAACCACATAGTCACTCCTTAATTTCAAATTAAACTAATTACATAAATTAATTAAAAGGGGGAATAGGGATTGATTGGATTTGGATTTAAATTCCAAATGTACCTACGTACCCCAATGAATGGAGATTAAAACCCATATAGTTTGTTCCACAATTACGTGGAGGAGTTTATAGGTTGATTAGATTGATTGATTTGATTTGGATTTATAGGTAAGAGAAAAAGGCTAATAGCTTTACTTTTGGCAGGTGGAGGGTTTTACCGGACCGAAATTTTATTTTATTGAGATCGAGTGATTGGATTGGTTGGGGGAATAATTAATTAATTAAAATGATTAATTAGCTAATTAATGTGATGAAATAGATGGATAGATTAATTAATTAAAATGATTAATTAATTAATTTAAATGAAGGGTGGATTAAAAAATGATTAATTTGATTTTAAAAAAAGGGATTAGTTAATTAATTAAAAAGATTAATTAATTAAGTTAATTAAAAAAAGAGTTTTAGTTAATTTAAAATATTAATTAACTTGGGTAGGATGAGATGATTAATTAATTAAAAAATTAATTAATTAATTAGAGAGTGGTTGGAGGGAGAAAAAGAGAGGAATTAGAGGATAAATATCAACTCTAACTCAAGGGGTATGGAAAATGAAAGAATGGAGGGGAGTATTTATGCGAAAAGTGGGTAAGGGTAGTTTAGAGATTGAAAAATGAAAAGGCCCAAAAGGGTACGGTCAAAAGGGGCTGAAAAGGGGAAAATGGACATTTTGGCATAGAAAAGGGGACCATTAGCGTAGATCCATGCAAAACTTGGTGCGGATATGCGCCAACCTAGAATTACTCAACTATTTTTTTTTCTTTGAGAGATTGGTTGTTGGTTTGGGGTTTAAGAAATTTGAATATCTAGATAGCAATATAATTGAAGGCTACAAAATTTTATTTCAAAGGCGCTGGCCCCGAACCCTCAACCACTAACGAGCTAGTGGGACCACTGTAATGGCTTTGTGTAATGGCTCTGCTTAGCAGGTGTCAAGATGCGACTAGATGATGAGGGTGCAAACACTTTGCATTTCCTTTAACTTGATAGAGGTTGAGCCTCCATTCTCATATAGCCACTCCACTCATCACTTTCACAAATTCACCACAGCCATTTTATTGCATCATGTAACAATACATCACAAAAGATTTGCATAAACTCACTTAAAGTTATATCATTCATGTTTTGTAACTTTGTTGATGCTTGATTGTCAATGGCTAAATTATAGGTTAGTGAAGTAAGAAAAAACAAAAATTAGGAAAATAGAGCACAAATTCTTAGAAAGTGGCTATTAACCTACTCCTTTTATTATTTCAAATTCAAGTGGCTATATAGCCTACTTACATAGAAAAATAGAAAAAACAAACATTAATGGCCATGTGAATAGCCTTACATATGATATTAGGTCACAAAAAACAAGGAAACTTTAGAGATCTAGGGATCTAATCTAGTGGCCATGGGATCAGCCTTTTGAACCTTCTATTTATTTCTTGTCCAACATTTTTCATATGGTAGGACATTAGAACTAACTATAAAGGACCAAAGATCATCCTCATCATTAGTTTTTCCTACATTCTTGGAACTTTCCTGCAAAACTTGGATTTTAGTGGTTATCCTTTAGCTTGATTTTTTGCCTCTCTCTTCCATTTCTCTGCAACCCTGTTTTTTGCATTCTTGTCAATGGCAAAGGGAACTTCTAGTGTTGAACTCTATGCTATTGGTTTCTTGGTAGCACTATAGGAGGTATGATGAATATTGGCTTATTCCTTTAGAATTTACTGCAAGAATGACATGCCTTTGTTGAACATGTTGTACTTTTAGGAATCTTATGGATATTTTCTTCATAGGCTTACCTCATTCTTTTCCACTAGTGATTTTCTATGAATCCATTCTTTATGATACACCTTCCAAGGTTTGATCTCCACTTTCTTTCTCCTTATCTCTTAGGCTTTCAAAGTAAGGAAGGTCCTCAGGTCAAAAGTAGATACATTAATAGGTGCCACAAGTGGAAATGGGTCCTCATCAATCAATATGGCCTCCTTCTTTTTAGGAATTTCAAGATTCCTTTGTTGATCCTATCTTGAAAGACCAATAATTGTTAGTACTATGATTAAATGAGTTATGGAACTTATAATAATGTCTCCTCTTCATTCCTTTTTTAGATGGCCATTTGTGGCCTAAAAGCAATTTGATGAAGTCCTCCTTTAGTAAGAAATCAAAAATTTTCTCTGTCTTTGACACTTCAAAGGTATATTGATGAGTAGCCCTAGTGGTATGAGTTTTTTTCTACATATCCGAAACCTTCTTTATTAAGGAAGGACAAACACATGAACCTGGGATTGATAAATCAACTATTGCCACATCTCTATTTAGCTCTTAAAAGTAAGTTCCCATGATTGTCCTCTTTTTATGGCTTTCTTCACTAAGGGTTCCTCCTATTCAGCCACTTTTATTGCAAGCTTATAAAAATCCTTGAATTCCATCCCCTAAAACATTTTTCGTAGCTTAATATCCAGCACCCTTTTGAGCCACTTTGACAAATTTAGTCTAAGATAGATAGATCTTACATCTATTTCTCATTTTCTTAAATCTTGTTATGTACTGATAAGTAGATTCTCTTGCCCTCTGAATCACCCTTGATACGTTTATAATATAAACTTTGGGTTCAACTCTAAAAAATTAAGTGTGGAACTACCTTTCCATTTTCTGCCAATTCATGAAAGAATTCCTAGGCAAGGTGGCATACAAAGTGAATTCGGTACCTATTAGAGAATTTGAAAATAGTCTAAGCTTAAAGTTAGAAAAATTTTCAAAATTGGCTAATTCACCACACTGTATAGTAGACCTAATGACACGCTCTAAAGTAGATTGGACATTTTCCCCAGAGAACAAAGCAAAATCAAGGATTCTATATCCTCTTAGGTAACAATTCTCCCTACTTTGGTCAGCTAACTTGTCTTAGGCTCAGACCATATAACTCTTGCATAGCTTTCCTTAATGCATCTCTGTTAACTTGAGGTAAGAGGACTTGCCTAGCTGGAAATACTTAATTACTCCTATTAACTTCTTTAGCCATGCCACCCACACCCCTTTAGTATGGTGCTACTTCATTAGTTACATATTAAGGGACTGGCTTGCCATTGGGGCAACCATTAAATGGTGTCGCTCAAGGTAACACATTAGTTTCCTCCTTTCTATATGGAGGAAGATATCTTTCATCATTATATCCTTAGGGAGCTACATTCACATGGTTGCCATTCCCATCTTGAGAACTAATAGAAGATTATCCTCATATGCTCCTCTCCATTATTTTGTTTAGCAAGCATCGATGTAGCATTCTGGCCTACACTTTAATCCATGCTAGAATTTACTTTCTATGTGAGGTTGGCTAGCATAGAACTTATACCTTATAGGGCTTAAGCCTATTCTTCATCATTTGATTCGCCATCATATTCTTCTGATTTTTACAGTGCAACCTAACTTGTTTAGATAATAACTACATGTTAATTTTAATACTATTAGGAGAAAACCTCTCACTTTGAACTTCTTGAGGTAACCCTTCACTTTGAACTTCTTGAGGTGCTAAACTCTTTTCAATCTGTTCCATTATGTGAGGAACAAATCTTTCTTGTCCTACTTCATCAATAGTGACATTGGCATCCTAAGATAGCACAGTAGTATTTTTTCCGATATCTCTTTTAGGTGGCATCTTAAACCGGTCCCACTGAGAGTGTCAAAATTAATGTTGGTGAAATTTTTGCTTTGTAAGCATGCCACATGTGTTTTCAGTACATGAACCATTTAGAGTGTGCCTAATTGACTTCTAAAATCAAAGCAAATTATGGATCCTTAACCTCCATTACCATAGTTTGCTGAGATTCAAATAATGCACTAGTGAAATTAAACATATTTGCAAAGCTATGAATTAAATGCTAATAAAGATTAAAAGAGCTAGAAATATAAATAAGAAATGTATTTACATTGACTAAAATTAAGGCTATTTGCATTGAATGAAAATATTAACAAATGACAAGGAATTAAAACTGTAAATTCTTGGAAATGAAAGTGCTTGAACAAAGAAACTAACTAAAATGAAATGGAAATGCTTGAAAATGCTTGAGTTGATGTAGTTTGGGTAGTTTTGTGAGTATTTGTCTGTCCTTTTATTTGATATGCTCCTTTTCTTTTATAGCTTCTTCTTGTAATCGATCATTAACCTATGATTCCATTATTTTACTATTGGTAACTATCTGCACACTTACTTCCCTTTAATTTTTCAAACTAGCATGCCACTTATCCACTTGATCAATTTCTCAATTGATGCTTCAATTTCTCGACTGATTCTTAATGGTCAGCCAGCAAATCTTTAATTAATTTATTTATTTTTATTTCTTAGTCCAAATCCAATTTCTGTATGAAAAATGGGTTGGGTTTTATGTTTCAGGTCCAAATTAATTTTCAGCACAAACAATAATATTTTAAGTTTTTAACTATTATGTCTAAAATAAAATATAATTTCAGAACTATCGTGGACTAACAATGTGTGTAAATATAATGAAAGAGTTCAAATATTCTTTAAAAATTATAAAATAAAAACATACATACTTTTTAAACATTTTATAATAAAAAATATCAAAATGATTGTGTGGTTACACAATTATACCATATTATTGTTAAAAAAATTTAGACACATATTATTAAACTATTTATTAAATAAATTTCTAAATAATATGATACATACTATTGCATATAATTTTTAAATATTTTATAATTAGTAGTTTGTGATGGTGGATTTTCAATTTTATTTTTAAAATAAATCTTAAAATATTTTATTTAGTAAATTAATCATAAAAATTAAAATTTTTAAATGAATATAAAAATAGCTCACTGCCGAACTACTCTTTGCATCTTTCATTGATTGAGGAGCGGCGATCTTAGGGTATGGGTGGGCTTAAGGCCATCGATTACCTTGTAGAACCCTTATGTGGCTAGATCGAATCTCTAATAGTCGTACACAACTATTTGAAGACTTATGTGGGCCTAATTTACATATATATATAAAGACAATTCTTTCTTAAAATAATACTTCCTCATCGTATTCATTAAAACCACTTTGTTACATAAGAGCTTTTCTTACAATCTGTTAGATTCTAAAAGAGTTTGTCATGAACTATAAGTAATTTAATCCAAACTTAAAGTTCTAATCCTTACTCTAGTCTTAATTTCAATTTACCTTCCTCATCATAAATTGTTAGAGCCACTTCGCTAGATCTGGTAGGTAGTGATGATGATGATGATGATCTTGTCTGGTAGGATCTTAAAAGTAGTGTTCCTATCTAGTAGGATCTAGAAACAATATTCTTGTCTAGTAGGAATGACAAAGTATTGGTCCTATCCGGTAGGAATGATAATAATGATCCTATATGGTAGGATTTAATAGTCATATTCCTTTTGGTAAGAATAGCAAAGAATTGGTCCTGTCTGGTAGGCATGATCATCCTGTCTGATAGGATTGGCAAAATTATTAGCCCTGTATGCTAAGAGCAGAATATCTATCTGTAATTATAGAAATCTTCTGTATGCTAAATCTTGAATAACAATAGTCAAATGCTTAGAGGAGACTATTGCGAACATACAGAAACTCGCAATTTTGAATTCTAACTTGAAACAGGTTCACTACTGCATTCACGGGTGAAAAGATGCTATGCAGGAGGTACTATATAAAGGCATGCCTTCTTCAACTTTTTGCAACTTCTCTCATTTGTTAAATTTTCTTTCTCTATCTAGAAACCATTCTCTCTGACTCCTCTCTAAAATGACTTCCCCCTCTAGTAGTCGCCATACTAGGAGCTACCAAGTCCTAAGGCATGATCCTAACTCGACAAACTTGCTGCAAGAGCCAAAGTGCCATGTGTCGAGTACCGACATCATAGAGGTATTTACCATTTTGCCCTTCCTTTCTTATTTCAATGTTAGTTTATAGAAAATATATGCATGTAAAATAAACCTTTTTTTTTTTACATTTTTTTAATTTCAAGTTTTTTTATTACAAAGACTACGACTATTAGATTGAGAGGTGGTAGATCGAACCTATCTGCAGTCTCCACTTACCTGGAGACTCATATCTGGGTTTGAGAGTTGATTGAACCATCTGGCCTATAGGGATTTTTGAACCTAGATTATAACCAAGAGGGTAATATTCCTTTACTACAAGTATTAGCGGAGAGGTGGTGAGACACCACAGACACTTTTTGCTTTCCATGTGGAGAGATGACTGTGACAACCTTGGACATGACAATGTTAGTCGGTCTACCATTTTAACCTCGACCCTTAGAGCTTTATCCTGCTTGGACATCTATCTTGTCAGTGACTATGGTTGACTTATTGGGCATTGACCCTCCACGAGGCAATCTACATCTCCCTCGTTCTTGGCTCTAAAGGCATATTGACATTTATACTTATGACGTAGGAGTCTCTTCAAATGAGTAGGCTACCCACTTATTGATTTTGATGATATTAGGCTGCTCATTCTACCACACACAGAGGGATACCCTGATCTGAATATTCTGCACTCACTAGAGGATTTATCCATTATCAGGGACTTTGACTGGGGAGGTGCAGCTTTGTGCATGATATACCGAGAGATGTTTGACCTATCTTGAGGTGTGTTTACTGCTCTAGGTGGGACCCATATCATTTGGGAGGTATGCTCTTCTCCTTCTATTTATGTCTTGTACCCACCATTCCCATGTCTTTTGATTATTTTCCTTTATGCAATATTGGGCCTATGAGCACTTTCCTTTTCTTTGCCTGCTTTAAGGCATTGTATAGTAAATCATATCTCGAGTCGCTATCTTTGGTGAACACAGAATCACCGTCATCAGGAGAGATATGATTTTTGCCATATTTGAGATTTCTTCTCCTATTTAGTACCATTATTGGTATGCATATGTGCTTGACATACTGACATTATCACAACCTCTAATATTTTGTCTTTCTCCCTCTTCTCACATGTTCAGTGGTTACCTTTTGCTGATAGACTTTAACTCATTACTCTATGCCATGAGTCTGGTGTGGATTTGTCTTCTCGCTGCCCCCTTCTACATTTTCACACTGATTCCATATTTTACCTCGGCGAGAGAGTTTGCGGCTAGATTACAGGAGAAAGGATTGTTCTAGCTGACCCCCCTGTTGAGATGCGGTATGGATCGCGCATCCTTAATCTGGATTCATTAGCAGTAGTCCTTCCAATTAAGCCTTTCTTAGATCTTGAAAGTGACTATGGGAGCTTTTACATGCATCATTTGCTACCTTATGTCCCATTTCTTCAAGGACATGCCCATTCTAGTTATAGATCTTCTGCCACTGGATCAATTCATACTTCTGCTACTAGGAGGAGTGGTGGTTTGAGGTCTGCTGCATATGCCTCTTCTAACAAGACTGGATAGAGCAAGCAAGAGACTTTCCCAGCCTACCTATGGATAAGGGAGGACCTGAATTATGTTTCTCCAGATCATGGCTTGGCTTGATATGAGATTTTACATGACCTCTCTATTGATTTTATACCACTCCCAGATCATGTATGTGAGGTATGTATTTCTTCCCCCTTCTATGCTTGCTTTTGTCACTTGAGGCATTTTCTTACTCATCTTTTCTTTATGCAAATTCTATAGGATTGGGCTCACCATAATAATGAGATGATTCATCTTTTGGGTACAACATTATCTATGACTCTTACCTTGCATGGTCATGATGAGGGAGATGATGCGGATCGGAGGAGGAGACCTAGACAAGGTTGACGTTAGCTTAGCTCCTGTCATGCAGATGTTATGCTAACTCTATATATGACTATATATGCATGTATGCATGTCAACATGACACTTGACTTAGATACTATTTGTATGTATGATGCATGGATGTTATGACTTGACTATGCAAGGATTTGACTTACGTATGTTATGAATGCACTTATTTTATGAATGAATGCATAATAGGGCTCCCCTATCTTCATTTTTCAAATTTTCTCAAATACTGCCATGATCCACAAAAGAAAGGTCATGGTAGCTAGTGGCAAGGGTGCGACAACTGGCCATTCTATATGGTGTTGCATAGCCCTGTGTGGCAACTGCAAAGAAGTTTGTGGCACCGCAAAGTGCTCTGCGGTAGTGCCTCATAAAAACTTGAGGAACTGCATAGCCTTCTGTATTAGTCCTAGCGAAAATCCTCAATTTTCCCCTGTATATACCCTTCTTATGGCTTAGAAATCCTCACAACTGAAATTTTAGCTTTCAAAACACTTCTCCTACTTTCTTTCTTCTGTTTTTCTCTCATCTTTCTCTAGTTTTTCTTTCCTTTTCCCTCATGAAGCCCTATTTTAATCATTCAATGCATTTATGGACCAAAAAACTAAAGCAAGTGGAGCGCATTAATTTAGCGACTTTTGGGATTAATGCCATGCCAACCCTAAGAGGGGTTCGATTGGATTGGGACTTTTTGAAACCTTATCTGAAATTTTGGGATCTCGAGGTGTATGTTTTAAATCTGGGGCTAGCATGGATGAAATGTGCCCTACTTATGAGGAATTTTGTGTGTTACTAGGATATGATCCCGAAGCTGACTTAGATGCCCCCACACTGAGAGTAGGGTACTTTAATTCCTTTCTAAGGCTCTTGGGATTAGACACTACAACTGCTAGCCTTGTGGTGGTGGATGATTGGGTGGACCTACCTATTATAATTACCAAATTATATGATCCTTGCAGTTTTGAAGACTAAGAATGGTAGGAACATTGGATGAAGACTTTGGCTTTTTGTCTAACTGCCGGGTATCTCTTCATAGGTCCAACTAATTGGAGGGATGTTAGGGTAACAAAACTGATTTTTCAGATGGTTGAAGGTCACTCTATTGCTAGGATCATCTTAGTAGAAACCATCCTTAGTTTGGATCGAGCTTACAGGAGTTATGGGCCTTGGTCTGTAAGTCCAATTATTTTGTAGGTATGCTTTTCTTCCTCCTTTTCCTTTCTTGTTCTCTTTCCTTTCTTATTCAGCTATGATTCTACATAAATATGGCTAAAGGATAATCTAAGAGTGATTTCTCCTCCTACCAAAAAGGATTACTTTACCTCATGGTATCGGTCTTGCACAATAGTGAAAAAGTTTAGTTCTAAAACAGAGTGGATTGAGTGGCTATTTAAGCTCAACCCTCAGGAGTTGCTATGGCTTTGTCCTTGGTATAAGCTCAAAATGTTTATGCCTATGAGTTACAGCTATAGGATGGTCTATTTATTAGGTTTAAACATGGTAACATTTTACTATAGAGCAAGAGTGATGCGTCAGATGGGCCATACGCAAGGGGTGCCCCCAAACGGAGCTATCTTTAAATCTACTTTGATTACTCCCACTATGGCTAAGGTAGTTACTAATGGATGGGCCCATGGTTTTCATGTTGTTCTTCCATCTCATTGCTTTGATAAGATAGAGGCTTACACTTTATAGTGGATTGCTACATCTTGGCCATCTGAGAAGATGAGAGTGACTTTGTTTAAGGAGATAGAAGATGACACTTCTACAAGGGAGACCACTAACAATTAGGAGATTTATTATTAGGACATTAGGCAGATTTTTTGAACTTTTCTTGTCTTAGTGAGCAAGACTCTTATAATCGACTTAAATCCAATTTTGAATAAAACATTATTAATTAATTAACTCTTTTTTTTTCATTGAAGCAATAAAATTGGCATAAAAGAAATTTTATTAATGATTTGGACCGCACCCATAAGGGCTACCTACGTATCTCCTTATATAACTTATACATTTTTTTTTCATCATTTTAAAGAATCAGGTCCACATAGTTCTAATTACAATGCATCATTATACAAAGTACCACTTCAATTTATCTAAGTTGTAAGGCCGGGAGAATTCAGTTCCATCCAAATCCATGAGAATGGCATCTCCACCTGACAAGATGCGTTTAAGCATGTAATTCTAGTCCAGTTTGGTATGAATTTGCCTCTAGGGTCATGCATTGGCACTCGAACTTCCTTTAAGACCAAGTTTCCTTCTTATAGGCCCCTATCTCTCACCTTCTTATTAAAATCCCAAGACAATTTTTGTTGATAACCCTGCAGTCGATACAATGCTTCCATTCTCTTTTCTGTGATAGCATTTAACTAATTATGAAAACTTTTAATCCATTCTGTCTCATCTAACTGACTTTCTCTCATGGTCATAGCTAATTTGATTTCCACCTCAATTGGCAGCACGGCTTCCATTCCATATACTAATGAGTAAGGAGTTGTCCCAGTTGGTGTATAGATGGAAATCCTATATCCCCAGAGAGCAAATGGTAACTTTTGATGTTAGTGCTTGTGATTATCAGTCATTTTTCGTATGAGGGATTTGATGGTCTTATTTGCTGCTTCAACTGCCTCATTAGTTTGTAGTCGATAAAAAGATGATTTATGATGCTGGATCTTTTCCTTTTTCAAGAGTCGAACTACTTCCTTTTGAAAATAAGACCTATTGTCTATGATAATCTCAAAAGGTACTCCAAACCTACAAAGGATGTTAGTTTGGATGAAATGAGCCACACTTTTTGAATCTAATACCCGATAGGGTGCTGCTTCAACCCAGTTTGTGACGTAATCAATTGCTACGAGGATGTATTCATGACCAGCTGATGATTTGGGATTTATTCTTCCTATGACATCAATGCCCTAAGTTGCAAAAAGCCAAGGAGTAGTTATGGGCTACAAAGGCATAGGAGGCTACTTCTGTAGCTTGGCATAAATCTAGCATTTGTGACATTTTCGCACAAACTTTGCACAATCTTCATTCATAATGAGCCAAAAAATAACCCAAATTTGTAATTTTTTGAGCTAATGCTATTCTGTTCATGTATGGCCCTTCTTCCCCTCTATGGACCCATTCCATGATCTGTTGTGCTTTTTCTTCAGTCACACATCTCAAATGTATGGTATCTGAGGCCCTTTTATATAAGATGTCCCCATTTGGCAAGGAATTGATGGCTAATTGTCTTAAAGTTCTTCATTATGATTTAGAGGCTCCTTCTGGGTACTTTTCATTCTTGAGGTAGTTGAAGATGTCCCAAAACCGAAGTTTCTGATTAGCCGATTGAATATTCATGCACAATATATGGTACACTGGTTCCCACTTCACTTCAATCACCATGGGTCTAATTATATCTCCATCTCTCATGTCTAGCATTGATGCAAGTGTTGCTAGAGCATCTACAAATTGGTTCTTAGCACGAGGCAAATAATGGAAAGATAATTCATGAAAGCTTTCTGTGAGATCGTCTAAGCACTTATGGTAAGGAGCCAACTGCTCTTCTCTTATCTTCCATTTTCCAAGTGCCTGGGACACAATTAAATTTGAATCTCCATAAACCTCTAGGTAATTAATCCTTAGATTCACAGCAACCTCTAACCCAGCTATGCAAGCTTCATATTCTGCCTTATTATTTGTCACCTTAAAAGCTAGCTTGACAGTAGTAGGCAAATTTTTTCCCTCAGGGGTGACTATAACAATTCCAGCACCATAACCTTTGCTATTAGTTACACCATCGAAGAATAATTTCCAAACTTCAAGCTTAATTTGCATGATATCTTCATTGGGAAATTATATCTCTGACCAATTGCTATCTATTAGGGTTGTGGCTAACTGATCTACTATCACACTCTCTTCTATAGCTTTCCTTTGGACATACTTCAAATCAAAAGCTGCGAGAACCGCCATCGATTATGCCATCTTACTGTGAAGGACCAGTCTTTCTATAAGAAACTTTAAAGGACTCTTGTTAGCAAGGACATGGGTAGCATAAGAACTCAAATAATGTTGAAGCTTATGACATACCCACACCAAAGCAAGGCATAACTTCTTGATTTGATTGTATTTGAGTTCATGAGCGAGCATGCACTTACTTAAGTACTAAATGGCATTCCCTTTATGTGATTCAGCAGCATTTAGGTGAGCATTACCCCCATAGCTTCTTCTTTAACAGAGAGGTATAACAACAGAGGCTTTCCAAGCCTTGGTGGTTGCAGTATAGGAGGATTTAGTAAGTACTCTTTGATTTTCTCAAAAGCTTTCTAGCAATCATCATTCCATTGCTTAGAGGTTCTTTTTTTTAGCAACTTAAAGATTGGACCACAAACATCGGCTAGCTGAGTTATAAACTGGCTAATGTATTGTAGTAGTCCAAGGACACCATCACATTCCAATTTTGGAGATATGATGGTCCTAGAATATAGGGAGATATAAGGTCACCCACACTTGTAGAACTCACTCATATACATATAAACACTGCCTAGGATCATACCAAAATCTCATGCATTAACTTAAATATCCAATAATAAAGAAAACTTTAACTAGCGGAAGAATAGTTTTAAAGATACTTTAAATACAATCCATAAGAAAATGCATTTAAGACTCCAAATAAACTATCAAATGAATAATATTTCAAAATAAAACTCCCAAAGTATCTAAGAGGGACTCTTCATATCATAATACAATAATAGACTTGGATAATGAAATCCCCTAAGCGAAGTAGATTGCTTAAGCTATCACATTGCCTCCTCATAATGCTCACCTAAAACCACATAAGGAAAAGGAGTGAGATAGATTATCTCAATGAGTAAACAATACAACTTGAGTAATAGCATATATCCCTTTTGTAAGGGTTCATAATTCATAAATGTATAGTTTGCGATTTAGCAAGGTTCACAAAAATCAACTTGTAACTTGTAACTTGTAGAGTGATGGCTTTTACCTTATTCACTCAAAACTTGTAAAAGGGAGAGGTGGCATCATACCAAATTCTAACTCCCAACTTGTAAAGAAGCGTGAAGCTAATTAGGCCCCACAACTAGAACTACCCTTTCTAGTGAAGGTTGATACACTACCCTTATCCATCAGGTTAAGACCATGTGTACAAGTACTGATGATTTCCCACATCCGCACGAGGATTTCTACATAAAGGTTCATAGGTACCATAGCTAAAGCTAATGGCAATCACTTGTTACAATATCATTGAAGAATGCAATCACATGTAACATAATAGCATTAGAAGTTTAGTTTATTAAACAAAAGATAAATAATAGTGTGGTTCTAGAAAGAAAGTAAGATAAGGCAATAATCACAAAGGTACTTTCTTATCATTGAATAAACAATAGTAGTTTCGAACTAATTGTCCTTTGGTAGCCCAAGCTTAATAAAGAAATCATATAGTTATAATTGAAAATAGAAAGAAACTTGGGTTTTAAAAATCTCAAAGGTTCACGTATCATGATAACTTGTACTTATAATATGAACATAAAGTTTACTCACCTTGTGGTTCCTTAGCTCCTAGTTGCTCCTAGCCCTTGAAATTCTAATAATCCTCAAGCTCTAACATACATTACAATTCAATACTTAGCATTTTCTTAACATCATGCCATTCTATCCCATAACCACCCCATACACATATAACATTCACATACACTTGGAGTTGCACTTAGAAGTGCACTCATCACTTACACATAACATGTTAACTTTTAAGTCTTGCACATTAGCCTTCTTAGGCTCACATGGAAAACACATAACAACTCATGCTAAGACTTTTCTATAGCCAAACACAATAAATCATGATCTTAATATCAATTCAATTTCACTTCCAACTTGTCACACTTAATACTTTTCATATACATCAACTTAACAAGTAACCTTACAAGTATCATACTTATCTCTTTTGACCAAATTACACCATCAATCTCATAGTCAATTTAAGGTCATTAATCCACAATTAACACACCCTAAGTTATAATTCACATGCCACTTAATCATATACACATATTAATTAAACATGGTAGTTTGGGTTTGGAAACCCTAATATAGGTTGAACCTCTCTAGGCTTTGTCTAGAGTTACTCTTTCAACCAATATGCAATTAAATTATGTATTATTTATATACACATGTCAACCATCATTAAAATATACATTACAAAAATTATAGTCATTGGGATCAAATTCCCAAGGTAGGCCAAATAGGTTTTTCAATGGAAAACCATGGATTTTCTTGTTTTTCACACTTTTCGATCATTGCAGTAATATGTAAATGCATGGTTTAAACCAATATTTTTTATTAAACATAACAAAAATAATTTTAGAACACCAATAAATAGGAGTTGACACTCCCTTGTAGAGTATATGCATGAAAATTTTAGGGTGGAAAACATGGTTTTCTCTTGCTTTTCGTATTTTCGATTATTAAAGTAATCTGTAAAAACACATTTTAAATCAATATTTTCCATCTAAACACAACAAAAATTAGTTCAAAATTCATCCTCAAACAAATTGACACCCCTCCTCCCCTTTATGCATATGCATGAAAATTTCAACTTTTAAGTTTTAGGGTTCACCTTTGGTGGAAATGCGAAAAAAGAGTTGTGTTTACAATTGAAAGTCAGTTTCTCCTTATAGTAAATCATCTAGGCTAAATTAAACATCAATAAAAATAGTAATATACAACCCTATATGGATTTCTCATAGTTAGTTTCATAAAATTCAAATAGTATATTGAAAGAAGAGAAAAATTTATGAAAATGATCACAAAATCGCAAGGTTTGAAGGCACCTTATGAATTTCGGTTGAAAGAGAGTTTTCAAGAGAATTTTTTTTGTAAAATCTGATGGAAAATAGAATGGAGGCTACCAAGGAGATGGGGTGGCCAAATATTAGGTTAGAATTAGGGTTATGGTGCAAGATTACAAATTTGCCATTAATGAGCTAGGTTAGGAGTGTTTTTGTGTGTTGGGCTTTCATGAGTTGGGCCTTTTAATTTGATTTATGAGCTAATTATAAATGATTAAAAAAGTAAAATTTTTTTCTTATTATTTTCATTAAAATCCCTCCCAAAAATATTTATTTAAAAATACCTTAAAAAATATTCATAAAAATTATTTTAGGCTTAAAAATTACTTTGTGGATGAAAATTCACTTTGTATGCAATAAATCATTTTATGCTTATGCACTTCACATAAATCACTTATTTTACATTAATAATTCATATTATGCATATTAGAATGAATCTAATATGCCACACACTTAGCAATCACATAACACGTGAATTTTCATAAAAGCACACACTTCTCATAATAGCCTTAAATTCAAGTAAATTATCTTGAAACTCTATGGGTGGGTGTGAGTTGTTACAAAATCTCCCAACCTTATGAGATACGATGGTCCTAGAACATGGGGAGATATAAAGTTACCCATGCCCGTAGAACCCATTAACATATAACAATCATGCCTAGGATCTTACCGAACCTCCTCATTAACTCATTTAAATCATTTAGATAAATACCATAAATTGCGGAAGACTTAAATTAAATCATTACATATAAAATCCATAAGGAAAATAATATAAATCTCGATAAGTATCAATCAACATTCCCAGAGCATCTAAAGACAACACTTCGTAAACATAGTATTATTGATAACTCGGACAAGGATTTCCCCAAACGAGGTAGAATGCTTAAGCCATCACCTTGCCTCCTCACATTTGCTCACCTAGAACCACACAAGGAAAAAGGGGTGAGATAGATGATCTCAATGAGTAAACGAAAAGACACATACATTATCACATATTCCTTTGAAGGAAACACATAGCTTATACATATAGTTCATGGTTTATAACTCATGAATCAGGTTGCAATTTAGCAAGGGTTCAATTGGGCATGTTTGTAGAAATCACACTTATAACACGTAGAGAGTGAAGAGTATTGATCATTCACTCAAAACACATAAAGAAGAGGTGGCCTTTGCCAAATTCCAACTCCTATTACATGGAAAGCGTGAAGCTAATCAAGCCCCACGACTAGAACCGCCCCTTCTAGATGAGGTGGATACACTACCCCTATCCATCGGGTTAAGACCGTGTGCACAGGTTTTGATGATTACCCGCATCGACACGAGAATTCTGCATAAAGGGTAAAGGTACCATAGCTAGAGCTATTGGTAACACAATTAACAATATCACATAAGGCAACAATAACATGTAATTCAATATCAATAGTAGTTTGGCTTTCAACAATGATACAATGAAAGTGTAGTTCTAAAAAGAATACAAGTTAGGGTGTTAATCACAAGAAATTCTCATTGGATAACAAAATAGTTTTGGACCAAATGTCCTTTGGCAACCCAAGCTTGACAAAGAAATCATATAATAATATTAAAAATGGAAAGAACATGGGTTTCAAAGATCACAAAGGTTCATATATCAATATATCACATAACATATAACACAACAAAATGTTGTTTACACTTATAACATGAATACGATGTTTACTCACCTTGGGGTTCCTTTGCTCCTAGTACACGTAGTCCCTTTGCACTTCTAAATCTCCTCAAACACTAACATAATATTTGATTTAATACTTAGTATTTATTTACTCATGACGCTCCTATCCCATAACTACCCATGTACATATAGCATACACATACACTTAGAGTCCATACATAGGAGTACTCATCACTTGCACATAGCTCGTTGACTTAATGGTCTTGCATACTTAGGCCTTATAGGCTCATATGAAAACACATTGCAATCATATCAATAAATTTTTAAGGTCATCACAATATTATTACCTCAATATCAATTCACTTATCAATTATCTTAATTCACTTTACACTTCCATACATGTCAACTTAACAATTAATCCTTCAAACATCATGCTTAACTCTTACGATCCCTTTCACTTCATTAATTCATAACTGTATATTCATTATCAAGCCATCATCACATCTAGTTCCAATTTCCTCAATCACATTTGCATTCTAATCACAATATAAGGTTAAGATACCTTAAGTATACCATAATACATTTAAGCTTATCTAGCATCATACCTTCAACTAACATGCAATTTTATCATCTATTATACATACATACATGTCAACAATCACCAAGACACATCACATAAAATTTATAAACATTTGGACAAAATTGTTCATGTAGGTCGAATGCATCATTAAGGTAAAAACCAAATTCTTATTCTTTTCGTGCTTTCCGTCTATTTCAGAAATATGTAAAAACATGGTTTGAACCAAGATTTTTCATGTAAACATAACAAAAATCATTCTAGAATATAAATTCATAGGAATTGGCCACTATTGGTGTCATTAATATATAAAAATTCAATCTTTTGCATTATAGTGCACAAAACATAAGTTTTCTTGTTTTTGGTACTTTTCGGTCATTTCAGAAATATGCATACGGGTTGTTTAAACCATCATTTTTCATTCAATCATTGAAAATATTAGTTTAGAACACATTCATTCATGAATCAACAGCCATAGGTAGGGTTTATACAAAAATTCCAAGTTCAAAGGCTTAGGTGAAAAATCATGAGTTTCCGCGCTTTCCGCGCATTTCGTTTATTTCAGCAATAAATAGACACATGATTCAAATCATTATTTTCCATCTAAACAAAACAAATATCACATTTGAACACCAATTCATACAAATCAGCAGCCATATATTCATGAAAGAATAAAATTTTCCAATTTTCAAGTTCTAACACGAAAACCTTGAATTCCTTTGTTTTTAGAAACTTTTCGGCCATCACAGAAATATGCAGAAATATTATTTCATGCAATATTTTTCATCAAAACACATCAAAAATCAGTTTAGAATATATCCATGCACAGATTTCCCCACCTTATGATGTTTATGCAGTAAAATTGTGATTTTAAGTTATAGAATTCACCTTCCGAGAAATCTTGCGGAAAGAATCGTGTTTTTAGTAGAAAATAAATTTTCTCTCCCAAAAATTCACTCAAACAGAATTGAATCTGTATAAATCAGTAATCAAATAGTTCAAAAAAATTTTCCCATAATTTATTTCATAGAAAACAGTTTAGAAATCAAAAAAGAATAAAAACTAACGATTACGGTCACGAAATCGCGAAACGGAAAGGTGTTTTCAATATCTCGGTAGAGAGAATTATTTTGAGAAGTTTTTCTGCCAAAATACAGAAAGAATAAGAGAATGGCTGCTGGAAACCCTTGTTTGGCCAAAAATTAGAATATATATTAGGGTTGGAGTGGAATTTCCACTATTACCCTTAATGAAATAGGTTAGGAGCATTTTTGTGTAGTGGGCTTTTGGGTATTTGGGCTTTTTCTTTAAAAATTTCAGCTGAATAGATTTAAAATAAAAATAATATTTTTCTTATTAATTCTGGAACACTTCCCTCAAAAATATTTATTTAAAAATATTTTAAAAATACCCATAAAATTATTTTATGCTTAAAAATTGTCTTATGCATGGAAATTCATTTTATTTAAAATAAATTCTTTTATGCAAATGCACTTCATGTAAATTATTTATTTCACATTAGCAACACATATTATGCATATTAAAATTAATTTAATATGCCACATACTCATCAATCACTTAGATCACAAATTCTCACACAAGCACACACCTAACCTTATTAGTTCTAAATCAAGCAATTTATCATGAAAATTCCTAGGGTGGGTGTGGGTTGTTATATTCTCCCCCCTTAAAGAAACTCATCTTCGAATTTAAACCCTTATCTAGTTTCTCTTGAAGAGCTGAGGATGCTTCTGTCGCATCTCCTCCTCCGCTCCCCAAGTGCACTCATCCATCCCATGATTTCGCCACTGAACCTTAATCATGGGTATCTCCTTATTTCTTAACTTCTTTACTTGTTGATTCACTATAGCTATTGGAGACTCCTCATAAGATAGTTACTCATCTAACGTAATGTCTAGAGGTAAAAGAACGTGCGATGGATCTGACACATATTTCCTTAACATAGAAATGTGGAACACTGGGTGCACATGCGCCAAAGTTGGAGGCAGGGCAAGTCTATAAGACACTTCTCCAACCTTATCTAAGATTTCAAAAGGGCTAATGAAATGAGGTGATAATTAACGAGGTGATAATTTTCCTTTCTTGCCAAATCTCATAACTCCTTTCATTGGCGAGACCTTTAAGAACACATGATCTCCTACGGCGAATTGGACTTCCTTTCGCTTAGGGTCCGCGTAACTCTTTTATCAACTGAATGCCATCTTCAGACAATCTTGAATTATTAGTACTTTCTCGGTGGTCTCCTTAAGCAATTCAGGCATTTCTATATGCTTGTCTCCCAGTTCAATCTAACAAATCAGAGAACGACCCCTTCTCCCATACAACACCTCATATGGCGCCATGCCAATGGACGAATGATAGCTATTGTTGTAGGTGACTTTATATCTCCTAAGCATGTCCTCGAGTGTCTGAATTATTCTTTTAGAATGGCCATCCGTTTGAGGGTGAAACGCCATGCTAAAATCTAATTGTGTTCCTAACGCTTCTTGTAACTTTTGCCAGAACCTCGAGGTGAATTGAGTTCCTCAATCGGAGATGATAGAAATTGGCACTCCATATAGTTTCACGATCTCATCTATATATAACTACGCATACTGGCCAGACTTTGTCAATCTATCTACTATGACCCATATAGAATCATATCCTTTGGAGGTTCTAGGTAAGCCAACAATAAAGTCTATAGTGATGCGCTCCCACTTCCATTCAGGTAGTCGAATCTCTTGTAGCAATCCTGAGGGTCGTTGATGTTTATACTTGACTTGCTGGCAAGTCAAGCAGGATGCTACAAACTTAGCTACATCTTTCTTCAATCCAGGCCACCAATAATTAGCTTTCATGTCATGGTACATCTTGGTAGTTCCAGGATGAGTGCAGTAAGGTGTCTAATGTGCCTCCTTCAATATCCTTTCCTTTAGTCCATCCACATTAGGCACACATACTCTATTCTTACACTTTAAAACTCCATTGACTACCTAAAATTCAGGATTCTTTCCTTCTCTCATCTCATCCTTCAACTTCATCAAGTATGGGTCTCTATCTTACGCATTCCTTATTTCTTCCATTAACTTAGATCTTACTTGGAAATGAGCCAATAGAACTCTTGATCCTCTAATCTCCAATCTCAATCCTTGATTAAACAATTCCTTTAGTTCCTTCACAATCGGCCTCTTTCTCACATCCATATGGGCTAGGCTTCCCATCGACTTTTGACTCAAGGCATCTGCCACTACATTCGTCTTCCTGGGATGATAGAGAATCTGACAGTCATAATCCTTCAATAGTTCAATCTATCTCCTTTGTCTTAGATTAGGGTCTCTTTGGCTCAAGATTTATTGAAGACTCTTATGATCCATGTAGATCTCACACTTCATCCTATACATGTAATGTCTCCAGGTCTTTAGAGCGAACACTACCGCGGCTAATTCTAAATCATGAGTAGGGTAATTCACTTCATGTCTCTTTAGTTGTCGTGATGCATAGGCGATGACTTTTCCATTTTGCATCAAAACACACCCAAGTCCTACTCTTGAAGCATCGCAATAGACCATGAATCCTTCTTCTTCTTCTGGTAATGTCAAAACTGGTGCCGATACCAAACACTCTTTGAGTTTCTGAAAACTCTTCTCACAGGACTCTTCCTAATTGAACTTAACTTGTTTTCTTGTCAACTTGGTCAATGGGGCTGCTATCTTAGAAAAGTCCTGTATGAATCTATGATAATATCCTACCATGCCCAAGAACTTCGTACTTCAGAAACTGTTGTGGGCCTTGGCCAATTCGCTACCACTTCAACTTTCTTAGGATCAACTTGAATTCCTTCCTTACTTACTACATGTCTAAGAAAGTTGACCGACTCCATCCAAAATTCGCACTTAGATAACTTAGCGTAGAATTGGTGATCACATAACATTTGAAGTGTGATCCTTAGATGTTCTTCATGTTCTTCTTTATTCTTTAAGTAGATCAGGATGTCATCGATGAACAAAATCACAAACTTGTCAAGGAATGGCTTGAAAACTCGATTCATCAAGTCCATGAAAGTAACAGGAGCATTCGTCAAACCGAATGGCAAAATTGTGAATTCGTAGTGTCCATATCTAGTACGGAAAGCAGTTTTGCAAATATCTTCTCCTCGGATCTTTAGTTGATGATAGCTAGACTTTAAATCAATCTTGGAGAAGTGACCAGCTCCTTGCAGTTGATCAAAAAGATCATCGATCCTCGGCAACGGGTATCTATTCTTCACAGTGACTTTATTAAGTTGATGATAGTCGGTGCACATTTGGAACGATCCATCTTTCTTTTTCACGAACAACACTAGAGCGCCCCATGGCAAACTGCTTGGTCGAATGAAGCCTTTATTGAGCAAGTCATACAATTGCATCTTTAACTCCTTCAGCTCCATTGGTGCCATACGATATGGCAGTATCGATATCGGTTGAGTACTGGGTAGCAGTTTGATGTTGAACTCAATCTCACGATCAAGGGGTAATCTGGGTAAATCTTCTGGAAAGACATCTATGAACTCATCCACTACTGGAATGCTCTCATCTCGTATGGCAGCTTCTTTGTCAATGTCGACTATATGGGCTAGATATGCTTGACATCCTTTCCTTAACATCTGCCTCGCTCCTAAGGCCGATATCAAGTTCAAAGGATTCTTATTCCTATCTCCTTGGTATACAAACTCCTTCCCATCTCTAGTTCAAAACTCGACAAGTTTCTTCCTACAGTCGATACGAGCTCCATGCTCATACAACCAGTCCATCCCTAATATCACCTCGAATTCTAGTATGTCCAATTCTAGCAACAGTACCGGAAGTGTTTGTCCATTAATGTCTACATCACATCCCTTATACTTATACTTCACTTCCATCACTTCCCTTAAAGGAGTTGCTATTACTAACGGTTCACTCATCAATTCCTTATCTATACCCAAATACTTAGCAAAACAAGGTGACATAAACGAATGGGTAGTACCAAAATCAATTAAACATTTTGTGTTAGAACTTTGGATGGGGATGATACCTGTGATGGCAAAGTGCAAATCGCGAGCCTCTTATAGATTTAATGCAAAGACTCGACCCTTGCCCCTATTCTCTATTGTTGGTGCATTCCCAACCGTTAGTCCTTTGTCCTTGACTCCTTGTCCTTGCGTTTGGAATGGCTTGGGTTGTGGTCATGCCGTGGTCCCATTCTCTTGACTCCTCATCTAAGGGCAGTCCTTTATGAAGTGCCCTATTTGCCCACACCTAAGGCAAGCGCCAGTATCTTTCTGGCATATTCCAGGATGTTTCCTTCCACATTTGCCGCATGTGGGGATCTCTTGCTTGGTTTGACCATTTCATGGTCCAGATGGTTTGAAACTCCTTCTTTTGTTCTCCTCCACTTCCATGTTGTCCTTTATGACCTTTGTTGTTATGCCTTCCCTTCTAGTCTCATTCAGCTCGTTTGGCTCTCTCCACCTTGTATCTCTTTTCTATGACCTTGGCCTTGTCTATGAGCTTAGCTAAGGTTGGAAACTCGGTTGCTGCCAACGAATTGAATAGAGGCGTAATCAATCCTCTAAGGAAATGATTGACGTGACTTGCCTCGGTAGGAATGATGTTGACAGCGAAATGACTAAGTCGATTAAACTCCTTAGCATAATCAAACACGGACATTCCTGGTCTTTGCTTTAGTTGTTTGAACTGCAATGCCCTATCTTGCCTTTCTCCTTCTAGCAAGAACTGATCCATTACTTCTTGCTCAAATTCTACCCACGTAGGTGGGTCAACCCAGTAAAGTCATTCTTTGATATTCCTCTCATACCAGTACTAAGCTTCTTTCTTGAGTTGGAGTCCTACCAACTCAATCACTCGAGCATCCGAGCAAGATAAACGATGGACTAGCTTATCCATCTCATCCAAAAATTCATGAGGGTCATCTCCTTCCTCACCACAAAAAGTAGGCGGTTGCAGCTTCTTAAACTCTGCCACGATCATTCCCTCGTCAGGTAGTCATTTCCTCTCTCTCTGAGCAGGGTCACTACCGCAGGTGGCGTAACTCCATTCTTTTCTTGAGTTGGCAGCACTTCCCGCCTTTGAGCTCATAGCTCGTTCAGTTCCTTGCACAAATCTCTCATTTCTTCGCATATGGCGTGCACTTCTTATGAAGTCGCTTGCTCACTAGAGCCCATAGTCAGTGCCCTCAAGTTGGATCTTTCTCTTGACCATATAGGTGCAGAGGCAGCATTCGATACAATGTTTGATATAACATCGTCATTAGCCCTAACGAATTGGGCGACTATGCGAACCTTCTTCTTGGGAGGCATTTTGTCTATCATAATAAGGGAATTTAGTACTAATCCCCTATCCTAACCCATTTATCCTCCCCCTTATCCTAGCACACATTTTCATGCATTTACCATGTCACATCACTAAGCACATGTCATGTATGAATTGCATATCACATAGTTTTGCACACATCACATATCATAATCATATAGCATTTATCTCATAATATCACACTATAGCATAATAATGAAGGAAATCATCTCATCCTAGGTAACTAGGCAATCAAGGAAAATCATTTATATCATATAAAGTGCTATGCCATTACGTCAATCGTCATATCCACTCGACCTAATTATCGTGTCCACCTCCAGAGTAATCAAGAGTGACATGACCACTACTGCCACATCAATAGCAAAGAAGATCTCTATCTTGATGGCGATTAGTTGAAGATGCAGACCTCACTGGTGAGTAGTCTCCTCTATGTTCAACAATCCCTGACCTGAGCTACTCCATATCCTCTCTTAGTGCATGAATCATACCCTTAAGACGTGAATTTTCCTCCTTCAAGTATGAACAGTTATCCTCCAATTTCTGAACCTTACTATATACCCAATCAGGATCTAAGCACTCCTCAGGGTCCTCTTCTTCGTCAGGGGTCTTCTCTTTCGTGGGGCAAATCATAATTACTACTTTCTCGAGCATCTCTGGCCAAGTCCTCTTACAAGTCACACGGGGTGCTCTAAGTCGTGGTCCTCGAGCAAGCGTAATCTTCTTAGTGATCTATCAGAAAAATCATAAGGCCAGAAAACAATAACAAGGATTACAAAAATCTACTAGGATTTCATGGAACTCTGTTAGCGATGGACTACAAGTGACATGACAGGAAAATTCCTATGCTCCAGGATTTTACTTAAACAACTCATATACAACAAGCCTAAACTAGACTTTTAAAAACTACGGCTCTGATACCAACTTTGTCACATCCCAACCTTATGAGATATGACGGTCCTAGAACATGGGGAGACATAAGGTCACCCATGCTCATAGAACCCATTAACATATAACAATCATGCCTAGGATCTTACCGAACCTCTTCATTAACTCATTTAAACCATTTAGACAAATACCATAAATTGCGAAAGACTTAAATTAATCATTACATATGAAATCCATAAGGAAAATAATATAAATCTCGATAAGTATCAATCAACATTCCCGGAGCATCTAAAGACAACACTTTGTAAACATAGTATTATTGATAACTCGGACAAGGATTTCCCCAAGTGAGGTAGAATGCTTGAGCCATCACCTTGCCTCCTCACATTTGCTCACCTAGAACCACACAAGGAAAAAGGGGTGAGATAGATGATCTCAATGAGTAAACGAAAAGGCACATACATTATCACATATTCCTTTGAAAGGAAACACATAGCTTATACATATAGTTCATGGTTTACAACTCATGAATCAGGTTGCAATTTAGCAAGGGCTCAATTGGGCAAGTTTGCAGAAATCACACTTATAACACATAGAAAGTGAAGACTATTGCTCATTCACTCAAAACACATAAAGGAGAGGTGGCCTTTGCCAAATTCCAACTCCTATCACATGGAAAGCATGAAGCTGATCAGGCCCCATGGCTAGAACCGCCCCTTCTAGCTGAGGTGGATACACTACCCCTATCCATCGGGTTAAGACCGTGTGCACAGGTTTTGATGATTACCCGCATCGGCACGAGGATTCTGCATAAAGGATAAAGGTACCATAGCTAGAGCTATTGATAACACAATTAACAATATCACATAAGGCAACAATAATATGTAATTCAATATCAATAGTAGTTTGGCTTTCAACAATGATACAATGAAAGTGTAGTTCTAGAAAGAATACAAGTTAGGGTGGTGTTAATCACAAGAAATTCTCACTGGATAACAAAATAGTTTTGGACCAAATGTCCTTTGGCAAGAAATCATATAATAATATTAAAAATTGAAAGAACTTGGGTTTCAAAGATCACAAAGGTTCACATATCATATAACACAACAAAATGTTGTTTACACTTATAACATGAATACGATGTTTACTAACCTTGGGGTTCCTTTGCTCCTAGTACAAGTAGTCCCTTTGCACTTCTAAAGTTCCTCAAACTCTAACATAATATTTGATTTAATACATAGTATTTATTTACTCATGATACTCCTATCCCATAACTACCCATGTACATATAGCATACACACACACTTAGAGTCCACACATAGGTGTACTCATCACTTGTACATAGCTTGTTGACTTAATGGTCTTGCATACTTAGGCCTTATAGGCTCACATGAAAACACATTGCAATCATATCAATACCTTTTTAAGGTCATCACAATATCATTACCTCAATATCAATTCACTTATCAATTATCTTAATTCACTTTACACTTCCATACATGTCAACTTAATAATTAATCCTTCAAACATCATGCTTAACTCTTATGATCCCTTTTACTTCATTAACTCATAACCGTATATTCATTATCAAGCCATCATGACATCTAGTTCCAATTTCCTCAATCACATTTGCATTCTAATCACAATATAAGGTTAAGATACCTTAAGTATACCTTAAGTATACCATAATACATTTAAGCTTATCTAGGATCATACCTTCAACTAACATGCAATTTTATCATCTATTATACATACATACATGTCAAAAATCACCAAGACACATCACATAAAATTTATAAACATTTGGACAAAATTGTTCATGTAGGCTGAATGCACCATTAAGGTAAAAACCAAATTCTTCTTCTTTTCGTGCTTTTCGTCTATTTCAGAAATATGTAAAAACATGGTTTGAACCAAGATTTTTCATGTAAACATAACAAAAATCATTCTAGAATATAAATTCATAGGAATCAGCCACTTTTGGTGTCATTAATATATAAAAATTCAATCCTTTGCATTATAGTGCACAAAACATAAGTTTTCTTATTTTCGCTATTTTTCGGTCATTTCAAAAATATGCATACGGGTTGTTTAGACCATCATTTTTCATTCAATCATTGAAAATATCAGTTTATAACACATTCTTTCATGAATCGGCAGCCATAGGTAGGGTTTATACAAAAAATTCCAAGTTCAAAGGCTTAGGTGAAAAATCATGAGTTTCCACGCTTTCCGCGCATTTCGTTTATTTTAGAGATAAACAGACACATGATTCAAATAATTATTTTCCATCTAAACAAAAAAAATATCACATTAGAACACCAATTCATACAAATCGGTAGCCATATATTCATGAAAGAATAAAATTTTCCAATTTCTAGGTTCTAACACGAAAACCTTGAATTCCTTTATTTTTTGAAACTTTTTGGTCATCACAGAAATATGCAGAAATATTATTTCATGCAATATTTTTCATCAAAACACATTAAAAATCAGTTTAGAATATATCCATGCACAAATTGCCCCCCCTTATGATGTTTATGCAATAAAATTATGATTTTAAGTTATAGAATTCACATTTCGAGAAATCTTGCGGAAAGAATCGTGTTTTCGGTAGAAAACAAATTTTCTCTCCCAAAAATTCACTCAAACAGAATTGAATCTGTAGAAATTAGTAATCAAATAGTTCAAAAAAATTTTCCCATTATTTATTTCATAGAAAACAGTTTAGAAATCGAAAAAGAATAAAAACTTACGATTACGGTTACGAAATCGCGAAACGAAAAGGTGTTTTCAATATTCGGTAGAGAGAATTATTTTGAGAAGTTTTTCTGCCAAAATATAGAAAGAATAAGAGATGGCTGCTGGAAACCCTTGTTTGGCCGAAAATTAGAATATATATTAGGGTTGGAGTGGAATTTCCACTATTACCCTTAATGAAATAGGTTAGGAGCATTTTTGTATAATGGGCTTTTGGGTATTTGGGCTTTTTCTTTAAAAATTTTGATTGAATGGATTTAAAATAAAAATAATATTTTTCTTATTAATTCTGGAACATTTTCCTCAAAGATATTTATTTAAAAATATTTTAAAAATACCCATAAAATTATTTTATGCTTAAAAATTGTCTTATGCATGGAAATTCATTTTATTTAAAATAAATTCTTTTATGCAAATGCACTTCATGTAAATCATTTATTTCACATTAGCAACACATATTATGCATATTAAAATTAATTTAATATGCCACATACTCATCAATCACTTAGATCACAAATTTTCACACAAGCACACACCTAACCTTATTAGTTCTAAATCAAGCAATTTATCATGAAAATTCCTAGGGTGGGTGTGGGTTGTTACAATAGGATCATAAAAAGAAAACTTGATCTTTTTATTATGAATAAAAGAGCTATTATCCATCATTACATCAAAACTACCAAAACAGTCAACTATAGATTCAAACAAGGAATTGGAATCAATAAACTTTGACTCAATTTTGACTCGGACTCGGATTCTGACTCAAACTTAAACTCTAGCAGGCCACCCTCTCCTTTCTTCTCATAGTACTAGTTGTCAAGTTGGGTTTGAGTTGTTTGGATGAATTTGGTTAAGTCAGCCACCTCTTCATCTTTTATCATACAAACCTACTCAAAGAGAGCAGCCTCCATACTATCTTCTCAATCTTGTTCAAATAAGAAAACTAGCTCATAGTCTTCTAAATAAAGCCTGACATCAAAGAAGAGTTCAAAACCGAGGATTAACTTTCTAGTAATAGGATAGACCCAAAGCTCTAGAAAACCACAATATGGAAAATTCTCACCCTCATTTACAAAGTATCCATTAACTGTTTTGAAATAGGGGCGCATGATCCAATCATATGACTTACATTTTTTTAGGATTATCATTCTTTCTTTGGCCCTTTTCTCTGCCTCATCCAAATCTTTTTTTGTAGGTTTGTAACCAAGATTGAATGGTGGGTTAGCCACAGGGTATTCTTTGAACTGGCTGACTTTTTCCTACCACTAATCTAGGAAAATAATTCATTTTTCTCAACATGTTAGCCACAACAATATTCCCACAGGGATCAAAATCAAAAAGCACAAGCTCAAGCTCTTTACCTCCTTCTTTTTCTATGAATTGTACCATTTCAAATACAAAACCTGACAATGGGAAAGTGGGCAGCTCAAGCTGTATCTCCAAAATTAGCATAGAACTTGGGACCTCACTTTTCCCATGCATATCCCCTTAATAGTGACAATGGAGGATCCATAAGAAAATTTTAGCTTTTGATGGAGGGAAAAGGGGATATCTTTGGCTTGATGTATCCAATGCCATCTGAGGAGGAGATTAAAGCATGCTGGTACATCAATCACTTAAAATGAGATAGGATAACTTTTAGGTCCAATGATGACATCCAAGGTAGCCACACCTAGAACCTCTCCTTTTATGTTGTCATATGCCCTTACAATATGGTCAGAAGATGTGAAGTCCGAAGCCTCTAACCCCAAGTAGCTTACTACTTTTAATGGATAGACATTCAAAGCAGACCCATTATCTACCAATACCATAAGAACTGCCTTCCCCTGAGTAAGGACTATTATGTATAGGGCATGATTGTGGTTTAGCTCCCCCTTTGGTAGGTCATGGTCATTAAAAGAGATAGAAGTAGCTTTCATGGTACTAGTGAGAGAAGCCACTAAAGCTTCAGGGGTGATATATATAGGAGCTTGGCATTGGTTCAATGCCTTGCAAAGAGCTTGGCGATGAGGATAAGATGATTGCATAAGGCTCCAGATAGATATGTTAGCTTGGGTTTTTTTCAGCTGCTTAAGGATAGGATCTTCATCAGGTTCATTGCTTCCTTTTATTTTTTAACAAGGGGTGGGTGTAACAACCCACACCCCCCTTAGGAGTTTCATAACAACTTACTTGAATTTAGAGCTATTATGACAAAATGTGTGCTTTTATAGAAATTCGTGTGTTATGCGATTAATGAGTATGTGACATGTTAGATTAGCTGTAATATGCATAATATGAATTATTAATGTGAAATAAATGATTTATGTGAAGTGCATGAGCATAAATGATTTATTATTACAAAGTGAATTTTCATGTACAAAGCAATTTTTAAGCATAAAATAATTTTTATGAACATTTTTAAAATATTTTTAAATAAATATTTTGGGTGGAATTTCAATGAAAATAATAAGAAAAATATTTTATTTTTAATTCATTATAATCAGCCCATAAATAAAATTAAAAGGTCCAACTCACCAAAGCTTAACACACCAAAACACTCATAACCTAGCTCATTATTAGCAAACTTATAATTTTGCCTAAACCCTAAATATAAAACGTAAAATTCAGCCCCTTTCTATAGTAGCGGCTACCATTCTGTTATTCCTTAGATTTTTTATAGAAAAATTCTCTCAAAAATATTCTCTCAACTGAAATTCACAAAGTGCCTTCAAACATTATGATTTTGTGATTGTTTTCATAAGTTTTTCGTTTCTTTCAATCTACTATTTGATTTTTATAAAACTAACTATGAGAAATTCATATAGGGCTATATATTTACTATTTTTATTGATGTTTCATTCAGCTAGGTGTTTTATTTAAAGAAAAAACTGATTTTCAACTATAAACACAACTCTTTCTTCGCACATCCACCAAAGGTGAACTCTAAAACCTACAAATTAGAATTTTCATGTAATTGGATAAGGGGGGTTCTTAATTGTGTATGGATGCATTCTAAACTGATTTTTGATATATTTAGATGAAAAATATTGATTTAAATCATATTTTTGTATATTATTATGATGATTGGAAAGCACGGAAAGCAAGAGAATCCATGGTTTTCACTCTAAAAATGAAAGTTGGAAATTTCATGCATACATTCCATAAGGGGGTGCTAATTCCTATATGGTTGTTTTCTAAAATGATTTTTGTGATGCACATGAAAAATATTAGTTTAAACCATTTATTTACATATTACTGTAATGATTGGAAAGAGTGAAAAGCAAGAAAATCAAAGATTTTTCCACAAAGGGAGGTTCAGCCTATAATGGGATTTTAATCCCATTATCTATAATTTTGTATGATATATTTTAATGATTGTTTGCATATGTATATGAATGATATATGATTTAATTGCATGTTGGTGGAAGGAGTAACTCACAAAACCTAGAGAGGTTCAGCCTATACTGTGGTCTCCTAACCCTAACTGCCATGTTTGATTAATATGTGTATATGATTAAGTGACATATGAATTAGGCCTTATGATTTGTTAATTATGGATTAATGACCCTAAATTAACTATGAGATATGTGGTGTAATTTAGTCAAAAGAGATAAGCATGATACTTCTAAAGTTACTTGTTAAGTTGAAGTATATGAAAAGTATTAAGTATGACAAGTTGAAAGTTAAATTGAATTGGTATTAAGATCATGATTTATTATGTTTAGCTATAGAAAAGTCTTGGCATAAGTTGTTATGTGTTTTCCATGTGAGCCTAAGAAGGTAAATTGTACAAGACTTAAAAGTCAACATGTTATATGCTAGTGATGAGTGCACTCTAAGTGCAACTCTAAGTATATGTGAATGATATATGTGCATAGATAGTTACAAGATAGGATAGCATGATGTTAAGAAAATGCTAAGTATTGAATTCTAATGTTATGTTAGAGCTTGAGGAGTATTAGAAGTTCAAGGGCTATAGCAATTAGGAGCTAAGGAACCACAATGAGAGTAAACATTATATTCATGTAAAAAGTACAAGTTATCATGATATATGAACCTTTGAGATTCTTAAAACTCAAGTTCTTTTCTATTTTCGATTATAACTATATGATTTCTTTGTTAAGCTTGGGTTAACAAAGGATAATTAGTCCAAAACAAATATTGCTTATTCAATGATAAGAAAGAACCTTTGTAATTGTTGCCTTACTTTACTTTTTTTCTGGAATCACACTGTTATTTATCTTTTGTTCAATAAACTAAACTGCTATTGCTATTATGTTACATATGAGTGTATTATTTAATGATATTATTGTAAGTGATTGCTATTATCTCTAGCTATGGTATTTATGAACCCTTTATGCAGAAATCCTCATGCCGATGCGGGAAATCATTAGAACCTGTGCACATGGTCTTAAGCTGATGGATAGGGGTAGGGTATCCACCTCAGCTAGAAAGGGAAATTCTACCCATGGAGCCTAATCAATTTCACGCTTCTTTATAAGTTATAAATTGGGAGTTGGAATTTGGTATGATGCCACCTCTCCCTTAAGTGAATGAGCTAATAAGCCATCAACTCTATAAGTTATAAGTTTACAAGTTGATTTCTGTGATCCTTGCTAAATTACAAACCATGAATTTATGAATTATGAACCCTTATAAAGGGATATGTGTTATTGTTCAAGTTGTATTGTTTACTCATTGAGATCATCTATCTCACCCCTTTTCTTTATATGGTTCTAGGTAAGCATTATGAGGATACAAGGTGATAGCTTAAGCAATCTACTCCATTTGGAGATTTCCTTATCAAAGTTTATTAGCATGCTGTGATATGAAGAGTCTTTTCTTTAGATGCTCTAAGAGTCCTTGTTGGAGAGTTTTATTTTAGAATATTATTCATTTGATAATTTATTTGGAGTCTTAAATGTTATTTTTATATGGATTGTATTTAAAGTATTTTAATACTATTCTTCCGCTAGATAAATTTTTCCTTATTATTCGATAATTAAGTTAATGCATGAGGTTTTGGTATGATCCTAAGCAGTGTTTATATGTATATGAGTGGGTTCTACGGGCGTGGGTGACATTATGTCTCCCCATATTCTAGGACCATCATATCTCCGAAATTGGGATGTGATAGTGGGATAGGTTAGATAGGTAATGGCCATCTTATGGGGTAGGTGCTTAGTAGATCCTGCCACTTTTAGTTATGGCAACAATCTCCTCTACAAAGTTGCTCAAGTCCAAAACCTAATAATATTTAGAAGCTAACCGAATTAAAGAGATAGGATTAACTTCGAGACTAATGGTGGTGATGAGGTTAATTTTGTGGTTAAGGAGAGGATTGGTAGAAATGTTGGGTCTAGGCTTAAGAGGTATGACGTCCCACTATCTATAAGATCTTGTATCTTATGCTTCAAAGTTCAACACATCTCTATCTTGTGGCCAACCCCTTGATGATACTAGCAATACTCATTAGGATTTTAGTTTGCAGGAAGTGAATCAGGAGGAGCCCTTGGTTCTAGAGGCTTGATCAACTTGGCTTTTAAGGCTTTCTTGTATACCATAACCAGAAGAACCCCTAGTTCAGTAAAGGACTTTTTTCTAACCCTAATGGATAATGACAAGAGATGGTGGATACTTCCCCTTCTTTCTTATTAGTAAAGGCAGACATTGGCTTGGTAGGGGGTGTTCTTCTTGTATCTGTTATTGGTGGTCTCTTCATTGATGTGGCCATTTTAGATCAAATCTTCTATTTTAAAGGCAATAGCAATAAAGTCTTTAAAGCTTGAGAGGTATTGAGTGAGGAGATGATTTTGGTATACTGGCAAAAGATTCTTCATAATTATATCAAACTGCTCTTGCTCAGTTGGTTGATTTACCATTTGGGCTGCTTTTTCTCTCCACCTCGTAAGGAATGAGGAGAAAGATCCTTTTGGTTTTACTTGGTGGTTTCTAGATCTCTCCTTATGACATCCACTTCAATGTTGTACTCATACTATTTGACAAATATATTGCAGATATCATCCCATGTCCTCTTTTGACTTATGTCTAGGTCCAAAAACCATTTTACAATAGTTCCAATTAGAGATTATTCAAACAACTGAGCAAAGAGCTCATTATCAACCCCTAATGTAGCCGTTACCCCCACATACATCATCAAGTGAGTCTTAGGGTAGGTCACCCCATTGAATCTATCCAGCATTGGCATTTTGAATTTTAGCAGAATTCTAGTATTAAGAAAGAGAGCTAAGGAATTAGCATCAATCACATTATCATGCTTCTTGATGTTTTTGAGTGTTTTTTCCATAGCTTCAAACTTTTCCATTAAGACATGTGGGAAAAAGATTCCTCTCTTTAAAAATGATTCAAATGAGAAGGAGTGATAGAATGAGTGACATTTGGAATTTGTGCGAACTAGGAGGTGATAGATGGTAGGGTGACATCTGGAATTTGGACAAAGGATGAAATGATATTTGGAATGCAAAGGGCATCAACTATAGCTTTTCCTTTGTCATTCAAATCAATAGGGACATTGGGGGAGGAAGACACATTTGCAACAGCTTGTGTAGGAATGGTTTGGATTAATGTAGAATTTGAGTTAAGGCCAGCTCGATTCATCATAGCTTGAACTTCCTCTAAAATGGACTGTCTCTGCTCTTTGAACTGGGCCTACTAAGCCTCTCAAATAGCTTGAAAATTCCTTTCTTGCCTTAAGAGAAGACCCGTTAGAAATGAATTCAGTTAGGTTTCCTCTTCCGTATTAGTTATATTCAGATCACTTTCTTTCACTCCACTTGTTCCCTCAGCCATCTTAAGTACCTTGCGATAAGGAAAAAGGTAGACAAAATGAGTATAAGACTAAGGTAATATAGCAGGCTAATAGACCTTTAGGCTAGCATTAGATGGGTATTTTAATGAGTCATAGACTTGGTGAGCCCTCCACTTGTTTCAAGATTCTTAAAAGATGAATGTATGCATGAATGTATCTATGCATGAATGAAAAGTCATTTCATGAATATACAATAAGGCTTCTTTTATGGTACATACAATCTAAGGTCTAAGTTCTAAGTCCATTACCTAAAAGGGTCAAGGTGGCTTAGTTTGGGTACCCGTCACACTAGAGCAATGATATACCTAATCACATATGAGTCAAGGAGCCACATATGGGTCCAATAGTATGTGCATGCTCATTACATCTTTGAAAGGATCAAAGGATTCATTACAGGGTAGATGATTTCACTATCAGCGAAAGACCCAAGGAGGGTTACTTACTCAATACTACTCATTATCCATTGTTTTCCTAACATTAGGTTGAATAGCAAAGAGCCTATGCAAATGATGCATGTAAAGTCACAATTATATTGCAAGGCCAAACTCTTTTAAACTAATTAGTAGTCCACTTATTTTTCCTTTTATTAAAGGAAAGTTATTCCCCAGTGGAGTTGCCAACTATGAGGCCTCGCCTAAGCACTAGTCTGAACCACTAAAGGGAATCAAAATGCTCATTTGGGAAAGAACTCACGTGAAGCTCTCAGGTTTATCTTTGAAAATTTTTTTGGAGTCACCACTTTAATTTTGTTTTGGAAAAATATAAGGAAAAATCCAATTGACTCCTATTATTACCCAAAGAAAAGATCACTAGCCTCGAAACTAGAGAGGATTCGGGGACTAGGTTTTCAGTTTAATAAAACATGTTTGGCCAAATAATATAAAAGTAGCTTAAACTATATTTCATGAATAGAACTATATTTCATGAATAGTTTAAAATGCATGGATAGTTTATAATATGCATGATCATTCATTCCATATATTCAATAATAAATACAAGTAATAGCCCAAAAGAAAGTTAACATTACAAATGAAATCCCAAACATAAA